>JAFNEN010006659.1:0-2500 GCA_019343175.1 Oedothorax gibbosus
TTTTTTTTTTGGGGAAAAATTTTTTTAAAAAAAAAAAAAATTTTTTTTTTAAAAATTTTTAAAAAAACTTTAAAAGGGGGTTTTTTTAAAAAAATTTTTTTTTTAAAAAAAAAAAAAAGGGGTTTTTAAATTTTTTAAAAAAAGGGGAAAAAAACCCCCCCTTTTAAAAAAAACCCTTAAAAAAAAAAAAATTTTTTTTAAAAAAGGGGTTTTTCCCCCAAAAAAATTTTAAAAAAAGGGTTTTTTTTTAAAAAAAAAATTAAAAAATTTTTTTTCAAATTTTTTTTTAAAATTTTTTAATTTTAATTTTTTTAATTTAAAAAAATTTTTTTTTTTTTTTTTTAAAATTTTTTTTTTTTAAAAAAAAATTTTTTTTTTTTTTTTTTATTTTAATTAAAATTTTTTTTTTTTATTTTTTTTTGGGAATTTTTTTTTTTTAAAAAAAAAAAAAAAAAAAATTTTTAAACCCAAAAAAGGGAAAATTTTTTTTGGGGGAAAATTTTTTTAAAAAAAATTTTTTTTTTTTTAAAATTTTTGGGGGAAAAGGTTTTTTGGGGTTTTTGGGGGGGTTTTTTTTGGGTTGGAAAAATTTTTTCCCAAAAAAAAACCCCCCCCCCCCCAAAAAAACCCCAAATTTTTTTTTTTGGGTTTTTCCCCGGGGGAAAAATTTTTTTCCCCAAAAATTTTTGGGGGAAAAAAACCCCAAAAAAAAAAAAAAAATTAAAATTTTTAAAAAAATTTTTGGTTTAAATTTTTTAATTTTTAAAATTTTTTTAAAAAATTTTAAACCCCAAAGGTTTTAAAAGTTGGGAATTAAATTTTAAAAAAATTTTTTTTTTTTTTCCCCCCCTTTTTTTTTAAAAAAAAAAAAATTTGGGGGGAAATTTTTTAACCCAAAAAAAAAAAAAAATTTTTAAATTTTTTTTAAAAAAACCCCCCAAAAAAAAAATTTTTTTTAAAAAAAAATTTTTTTTAAAAAAATTTTCCCCCCCAAAAAAAAAAAAATTAAAAAGCAAACCCAAAAAAAAGAAAGGCCCCCCAAAAAAAAAAAAAATTTTTTAAAAAAATTTTTTTTTAAAAAAAAAAAATTAAAAAAAAGGGGGGTTTTTTAAAGGAAAAAATTTTTTTAAAAAAATTTTTTAAAAAAAATTTTAAAAAAAAAATTTTTTTGGGAAAAATTTTTTTTAAAAAAAAAAAAAAAAAATTTTAAAAAAAATTTTTTAAAAAAAAAAAATTTTTTTTTTTTTTTAAAAAAAAATTTTTTTTGGGGGAAAAAAAAAAAAAATTTTTAAAAAAATTTTTTTTTTTAAAAAAAATTTTAAAAATTTTTAAAAAAAAAAAAAAAAATTTTTTTAAAAAAAAAAAAAAATTTTTTAAAAATTTTAAAAAAAATTAAATTTAAAAAAATTTTTAAAAAATTTAAAAAAAAAAAAAAAAAAAAATTTTAAAAAAATTTTTAAAAAAAATTTTTTTTTTTTAAAAAAAAAAATTTTTAAAAAAAAGAAATTTTGGGGGGTTTTTTAAAATTTTTAAAAAAAAAGGGGGGTTAAGGGGGAAAAAAGGGGGAAAAAACCCCCCCCCCCTTTTTTTAAAAAAAAAAAAAAGTTTTTTTTTTTAAAAAATTTTTTTTTTTAAAACCCCTTTTAAAAAAAAAAAAAAAGGGGTTTTAGTTTTTTTAAAAAAAAGTTAAAAAAAAAAAAAAAAACCATTTTTATAAAAACCAAAAAAAAATTTTTTTTTTTTTTTTTTCAAAAAAAAAAAAAAATTTCACTTTTTTTTAAAAAGGGAAAAAAAACCCTTTTTAACCCCCCAAAAAAAAAGGGAAAAAAAAAAAACCCCCCTTTTTTTAAAAAAAAAAAATTTTTTGGGTTGGGTTTTTTTAAAAAAAAAAAAAAAAAAGGGAAATTTTAAATTTAAAAAAGGGGGAAAAAAGGGGGAAAATTTTTTTTTTTCCCCCCCGGGGCCTTTTTTCCCCAAAATTTTAAATTTAAAAAAGGAAAAAAAAAACAAACCCCTTTTAAAAGGGAAAAAAAATTTTTTTTTGGGGGGGGAAAAAAAAAAAAAATTTTTCCCCCCTTTTTTTTTTAAAAATTTTTAAAAAAAAGGCCCTTCCAAAAGGGGGAAAAAAAAAGGGGGGTTTTTTTTTTTTTGAATTTTAACCCCCCAAAAAAATTTTTTTTTCCCAAAAAAATTTTTAAAAAAAAGTTCCCGGGGTTTTAAATTTATTTTTGGGGGTTTTTACACCCTTAAAAAACCTTTAAAAAAAAAAAAAACCCCCAAAAAAAAAAAAAATTTTTTTTTAAAAAAAAAAACCCCCAAAAGGGCCCCCGGTTTTTTTAAAAAAACCCGGGGGGGGCCCCCCCCAAAAAAATTTTTCCCAAAAAAGGGGGGGGGGGGCCCTTTAAAAACCCCGGGCCGAAAAGGGGAAAACCCCTTTTTTTTGGGGTTTTTTTAAATTTTGGGGGGGCCCTTTAAAAGGGGAAAATTTGGGGAAAATTTT
>JAFNEN010006659.1:10000-11927 GCA_019343175.1 Oedothorax gibbosus
AGGGCCCAGGCGTGCTGAACACTTTAAAAAAACGGGCCACTTTTTTAAATTTTAAAAGAAAATAAATTATATTTTTTTTAAAAAAAAAAAAAAAGTACCATTTACTCTTTTTTCCCTTTTTAAATAAAATGGTTTGGCAAAAAACACAGAACCAATAGTAAAAGAAACTCTAAATTTTTTTCTAAAAAACGATCCCCCCCTTATTTAAAAATTTATTTTAAAGGACCTTTTTAAAGTTTTATAACATAAAAATTTTTTTAAAAGGAAAATAAATTTTTTAAAAATTTTTTTTTTCCAAAATTTTAAATGTGTAATTTACCACGTTTTTCGATGTAGTATTTTTATTAAACACGTCAAAATGTAAATGTAATGTAAGGGACTTTTTGGGGGTTAGGTGTAATAAAGGGTTTCTTTTTTTCCCCATGTGCTTAAAACCCCCCCAATTCACAAAATTAACCCTTTGTACCCTAGTTTTTTAAATTTTTTTAAAAGGTTTTTTTTTTACCCCACACTTTTTTTTTTTTTTAAAAATTGGGTTTTTTTTCCTTTTTTTGGGTTTTAAAATTTAAAGATTCATTTTTTTTTTTTTCAATTTTTTGATTAGATTTAGTAAAATTTTTAAATTTCAGAAAAGTAAAAGGGATCAAAAGAACAAAAACATCAAACAAACCCAAAAATTTGGGTGAGTTCTCACGGGTTTTAAAAAACCCCATGTAAATGACTGAAAAAGCTTCACAAAGGGCGACGCCCCCGACACGCCTATATTTCATGCATCTTAAAAACCCCAAAAATATTCATCGAAAATTTTCGTTCACCCAGAGAGAATCAAAAAAGGGAAATTTTATACCTTAGAAATAAAAAAACCCCTTTTGTTCCAATTTCATTAAAAAGGGGAACCCCCCTGACTTTTTTCCCGCGCACGGAAAAAAATGTAACTCTTATAAATTTTTTATAAAAACCCTCCCGCTCAATTTTGGAAAAGCCAAAAAAGGAAAGGGGAGATTTTTGTTTTTTTTTTTTTTTTAAAAATTTTTAAAAGTTTTTTTGGGTTTAAACGGGAATTTTTGAGCGCGGGCCTTGGGAAATTTGTTAGTAACGGTTCAGTTTTCAAAAATTAGACTAAAAATTGTTCAAATGTGATCTAAAAGGAAAAAAAAAATTTAAAAGGCTTTTTT
This sequence comes from Oedothorax gibbosus, assembly GCA_019343175.1. Lineage (NCBI taxonomy): Eukaryota > Metazoa > Arthropoda > Arachnida > Araneae > Linyphiidae > Oedothorax > Oedothorax gibbosus. The sequence goes on from JAFNEN010006659.1 coordinate 11,176, forward strand.
TAAGAAAACAAACACAAAACAATAAAATACCAGGGGGAAGACTTCTTGACAGTTTCTAAATTTTTATTTTAAAGTGACCACTCTTTATTCCCCATGTTGTTTATAATTTTTTGTGACCTAAAAAAAGAAGGGTTTAAAAGTAGCATCTTTCTTTCTCAAATAAACTGAAATAATAATCTATACCTAGACCCTTTTTTAATTTTTTTTTAGCTTCGTACTAAAGATTTTTAGTTTGATAAAATTTTAAAATAGAAACCCCCTTTCAAAAAAATTTCCCTTTTTTGGGGGAATTTAAAAATTTTGAATATTGATTTAAATTTTTTAAATTAAAAAATTTTTTAAAAAAATTTTTCCCTTTGTAATGAAAAAAAAAAATTTGGGAACCCTTTAAAATTTTTTTTCAAAAGTATAAACGGGCAAAAAAGACGAATGAAAACTGAAAAACAGTATTAAAGGTTTAAAAGGGATAGGTTCCCAATTTTGGGCTTATTGTAATGAGAGGTGTTCAGCGCACTTTTTTTTTAAAAAAGGCAATAGTTTTTTTTAAAAGCATTCAATTTTTTAAAAAAACTGGGAAAAAACATTTAAAAAAAAAGTTTAAAAAATATCCCCTTATTAATTAAAAAACTTCTAGAATATCTCTTATTATTTAAAATTTTAAAAAATTGTTTTTTTCCCCCCTTGGGTAATTTACATTTTTTTAAAATGAATTTTTGGTTCAAATTTAAAGGAGCAAGAAAATTTTAAAAATT
>JAFNEN010006660.1:0-17316 GCA_019343175.1 Oedothorax gibbosus
TTAAAATTAAAAAAAAACTCTTAACAAACAAGATCTAAAACCTTAAGTTTATTTAATTTAATAAAAAACTGAACCCTCCCCGTTTTTTCACTCAAACAAAAAAACGAAACTAACTTTTAATATTTTTGCGTCTGATATCTTTTTTTCGCCTTTGCATTTCATTCCCATACTACAAGTGTCGAAACCAAAAAGGGGGGTGCTTTGGTTTTTTGCTAAAATTTTTTAGAGTGAATTTTATTTTACTTTTTTTTAACTTTTCAGTTATTAAAAAACAAACATTTTTTAAATTTTTAAAATGACATATTTTTTCTTTCTAAAAAAACATGGGTGCAGCTTAATTTTAGTCAAAAAAAAATTCGAAAAAACTGGTGATTCCAAAGGGAACATTGGGGGAAAGGGTTTATACAGGCGCTCCCCAATTGTTTAGGGTAATGCTCCCTAAGTGTAGATTCCAAGGGTCCGATTTTTTACACTGTTGGGTTTTTGCAATGCGCTCTTGCAGTTGATTGCATGACCCATTTTTCAGAACAAAAAAGTTTAGTAAGACCTGGGGAAACGATTTTTTAGAGAGCGGGAAATTAGTTTTTAAAGTTTTTTTTTAATTTTGAAATAAAAAAAATGTATTTCATCTTTAACTTAATAAACTTTTGATCGGTTAAAGTTAAACGTAGTTTTTTTTGGGAAAATTATGTGTTGATGTTTTTCGTTTTTGTTTTATTAAATGTTTTGAAAAGTATTTCTTGGTCAGATTATCAGATTAAACCTGTTGTTTTTGATTATGTTTTTAATATTTTTTAAAAGTGCAAAAGAAAAAAAATTTTCGCTAAATCCTAAATTTTTTTTTTTTTCATAAATTTTATAAATTTTTTTTACAAAAAAAAGTGTTGGGTTTTCTGCTAGGGGGAACAAACCCGTTTAAAAAACACCCAATTTAAAAACACTTTGGGGGCATTTTTATATTGAGCATTTAAAATGCTCAAAAAAACGGGGCCCCAAAAAATTTAAAAAACTTTTTAAAATAAAAAAAGTAGGAAAAAAAAATTGCAAAAAAATTTTCAGAAAGTTCATGAAAAAAAATTTGGGACTATAAAATTGATTTTTAAAACTAAAGAAACTAACCCAATTTTTCAAAAAAAAATTTATGTTTGGGGTTTAAGCATGCTTTCCAAAAAATTTTATTTTCAGCTATTTTTTTTTGTTTTAAAATTTAAAAGTATAGAAAATTTCACACGAAAAATTTTTTATAGGGTAATTTGGGGGGGCCCTTAAAAAATTTGCAAAAAATAAAAATCAAAAATTTCGCCCCAAAAACAGGGCCCCAGGGGGAAAATATCATTAAAGGGGACGTTGGGCAATTGCTGGAAAGCCATTTTTCCAGATAAATTTGTTTTTAAAGTGACCTTTGACAAAAATTCCAAAATTATAAAAACAAAAGAAAAAAGCCCTTTCAGCGTCTTTGGGCCGGCTCTATGACCCCCTTTGGTTTTTTTTTGGGGGGGGGGGGGCCCGTTTTGAAAAAACCCAAAGGTCCTTCTACAGAGTTTTGTGGAAAGGAAAGAAAGGGGAAAATTGGAAAACAAAAGGTTTTGGGGGGCCCTAATTTTCAGTAGGGGAAGGAGTGGAAAAGGGATTTTGGGTAAAAAATTTTTGAAGTGTACCCCAAAAAAGGGGTAAAAATTTTCGTTTCATTCTGCCCAAAAAACCTGGCAGGGGGGATGGGGAAATTAAAGGGTTTTTTGCGGATGCATCTGGGGTTTTGCTTTAGGGAAAGCGGTGGGGTACCTTAAATTTGTTTTTCCAAAAAATTTAAAAGAAAAGGGTGAAAGATTTGGAAAACCAAATCCGTGGGGGCCCCCAAATTCGAGTTATTTCAAAATTCCAAGGGTTAGAACTAGGGTGCTTTTGGGGGTTTTCGGCTAAAGCTTGTGTGTAATTTTACGATCTGCGGCCTGAGATTAGATTTAAGAAAAAAGGTAGTTTTTAACGGGGGATTTCCCTTTCCCCGCGCTCCCTAAAAGGTTGCCCAAATAGCCATTCATTTTTCCGGGTAGACATCTATAAAAAAGTTATTCGGAAAACCCCGGGAATTACCCAAATTAGAATAAGATTTTAACCATCTATCGCCGTCTGAAAAAAATATCCGTATTTTTCGTCACTTACGTCTATGGGCAAGTCCTTTTTGGAAAAAACCCAAAATTATAAAAAATTGTGGCCTTTGTTTTAGACTTTTTTGGGACGAATTCGCGTTATGGAAAAAAGGGCCCTTTAAAGGGGGCCCAAACAAACTCCATAACCCAGCCCGTATTTTACTGGGGGGTTTATCTTTATACTTTTCCGTAAAAACAAAAAAAAAAAGCCCCCGAGGTTTTAACAATATCTTTTAAAATCTAGGGAATTCTAGATATGGAAAAATTTTAAAAGTTTTATAAAAAAAAGGGGGCGCCAAATTAAAAAAAGTAAAAAAAAACATGATACGTGTAAAAGAGGTTTTTTTTTTTTTCTTACTTCGGTTGTTGTTTTGGTGGTCGGGGGTTTAGCGGGATTCGAACCAAACGTTTTTTTTTAAAAAAACCTACCGTTTCCGGGAGCCCCGTCTTTCCCAAAACGTTTTGCGCCAATTTGTCTTTTACAAAAATCTGGTCCCGTAAAATTTTTTTTAAAGGGAAAAAAAAAAATTTCCGTTTTAAACTTGCGGGGGTTTTGGGTTTTATACAAAAAAACCCTCGAAATTTTCCTAGGGGATATTTTTTTTTTACTTTTTTATATTTTGTTTGCTTTTTTGGGGAAAATTTAAAAAAAATTTTTTCTTTTTAATTTTATTTCTTTTCCAAAATTTCAGGAAAAATAAAGTTTTAAATTTACAAAAAATTTAAATTTTTGGGACTATAAAAAATTTTAAAAAAATTCTTAATTTAATGGGGTTTATTAATGGGAATTTTAGGGGGGGTTTTTTTTGTCCATTTTTTAAAAATATTATGAAAAAAAACCCTTGACGAAAAAAATTAACAGGGAAAAACAAAATAAAAATTAAAGGGAATGAATCAAAATTTTTTTAAAAAAATTAATCAATACTTTGAAATCTTTTTTAAAATTTTAATTCATTAGTTTTTATTAATTTTTTTTAATTTTTTAGTTTAAATTTTCGAACATTTTTTATATATGTTTCGAAGAACTTTTTTGTTCTTTAACTAAAAAAAATTAAGTAGGGAATTTCCTCCTCCAAAAATTTGGAACCAAATTGGGAAAAGTTTAAAAAAAACAAATAAAATAAAAATTAAAAAAAACAAATTTTTTAAAAAAATTTTAAAACAAAAAACCAAATTTTTAAAAATGATTTTTTTTATTTTGATTATCTTACGCTAGAAGCGCTCCTCCCGATTTTTTGCCCAATTTGGGCGATCGTTGAAAAAAAGATTTTATTTTCAAATTCTTTTTTTTCACACCCTTACATAAAAACCCCCCTTCCCCCTCTACCCCAACTCCCCTTTTTTCTCCTGGCTTGAACCCTTTCCCAAAAAAAAACCCCCCCCTTTTACCTCCAAGGGACGAGGTGAAATTTTAATTTGGGGGGTATTAGGGGGGCCCGGGTATTAAAAAGGCAGTTTTTGGTGAAAAGGGGAATTTATTTGGCCCAAACCCCCGCCCCCTTTTTTGGGGGGACATTCCGGGCCTTTAAATGTTCACCAAATTCCCGGGGGGAAGGGGAGTCCCCCCAAAAAATGTCCGTTTTTTCTGTTATAGCCCCCGGAAAAAATTCTTTAAAAAATTTTGGGGGAAAAAAAACAAAATAAAAGATATTTTTGTGAATATTTTTTTTAAAACCCGTTAAAAGGGATCCAAAAAAATATAATAGTTAGTTTTTTTAAATTTAATTTTTTTTAAAAACCCGGCCCCCCCCCCCCCCCCGGAAATTTTAACGTTTGTTTGGAATTTGAAGAGGGGGGGCATCCATAAAAAAAATTGGGTTGGGTGGGGAAAGGGGAAGTGTTTTGATTTTTCCCTTCCACACTACGTTTAATAATTTTAAAAAGGGGGAACGTTTTGAAATTTGTTGGGGTTCTGTTTATTTTTTCCGTCACCAAAAAATTTCATAAAAACAAAAATCACAAGTTTCCGGGAAATGGGTTATTTTTCATATTGAGGGAAAAAAAAAGGTTCCGACAAGGCTAAAACCCCAAAATTCCATTTAAAAATCCCAAAAAATTAGAAGTATATTTAAAAAAACTTTAAAAACAAAATTTATTTAACCCCCAAAATTTAAGAGATTCCCGAGAAAAAAAACCATTTTCTTTTAACCCAAATTTTTCACTGTTCCCAAATTTTCGTAAAAACCCGAACGAAAAATTTTAAAAGGCAATTTTTGTTAAAAAATTTTTTTGTAAACATAAATCCGGGTTTTAGATAATTTTTAAAAGGTCAAGTTTTTAACACAATATTTTTTTTGATGGGTCAAAATTAAGGGGGATTAAAAAAGCGGTATATATCTCAGCGGTATCTCATAAATTCCGGAGGGAAAAGGATCCATTTTAGTAGGGAGACGTTTGGGGGCCAAAAAAGTAAAATTTTTTGTAAAACAAAAACCAAATATAAAAATTTCCCGTTTTAAAGGGAAAAACCCCCAACTCTACCCCGGGTTTTTAAAAAAAGCTAGTTGTACTATATATTTTTTTCTTTAAAACTGCCAAAAAAATTCGGCAAACAAAAAAAAAAATAAATTTTTATTTTGCAAAAAAAAAAATGAAAAAGGAAATTTAAAGGGTGATTAAAAATTTTTTAATAAAAAAAACCAAATTGCAGTTTTGGGTGATTTTATTTATTTTTTTTTTAAAGGGTTGATAAAAATTCGTGTCGTAGAATTAAAAAATTTTTTCCTATGGGGAAAACCCAAACGGGTTAAAATTTCCCAAATTTTTTTGGGGTTTTAAAATTTCACTTTGGGCATGAAAAATGGGAGAAGGGTATTGTCCACCTATAAATCTAATAGGGGAAAAATTACGGATGCTCACTTCCCAAATCCCCCTTTTGGGCAAAAAAACCGGGTTTACATTCCCACGGAAAAAATTTTGGAAAAAAAGGGTTGCTTATTTTACCGGTTTTTTCAAATTTGCCCCATTTGGGGCCCTTTTTTATATTGTATGGGTAAAAACTTGGGGCAAAAACTTAAGAAAAAAAAACAAAGTGCTACGAGCGCCCCAAAAGATTTATGTCGACCTTTTTTCCCCTCATTTTTTTTTTTCTGTAAAAAATTTTAAAACAAGTTTTTCAAAACTCCCTTTTTTTGAAAAATAATGGCTGGATTGGGGGGTTTAAAAATGGGGATCCCGTATTCCTATAGAAATAAAATTTTTTATTTTAAAATTCAAAAAACCCCAAAATTTTTTTTTAAAAAAAAATTACTGTTTTTTTACAAAAAAACTACGGGGAAAAAAAAAACCCGGGTAAAAATCGAACCTTTTTTTATTTTTGGGGCTTCCCAAAATTTTTTGATTTCCGATGGAAAAGCTAAAAATCCCCCCCCGATTGTTTGGTTTTTCCCTTTAAAGGGTTTCCTCGGGGAAGATTATTTTATTTTAACGGTCTTCGGGGGGCCCCTTTTTTAAAAAAATAAAAAAAAAAATAATCTGATTCTTGTTTTTTAAAATAATAATGAAAAAAACATAAAAAATTTAAAAAAACCAAATTCATTAACCCCCCTTCCCTTTTTTACAAAAACGGGGGACTCTAAAACTTTGGGAACATTCAGGCGGTTACACCCTCGCCCCGCTTAAAAAAAAAGGGGCATTAAAAATTTTTAAAACGCATAGATTCCCAAAAAAAACAATAAACATAGGTTTAAAAATTAAAAGTTTTTCAACGAAAAAAAATATTTTAACCCCCTGGTAAATTTGGGTTTTTTTTAGTAAAAAAAAACGATTGCCCACAAAAACTTCGAAAATTTAAGTTTCCTTACAAAGAAAAACTCCCACTTTTGGGGAAAAAAAATTTAACCCCAAAGGAACTGAATTCATCATTCAAAAAAGATGTAAAAAAAGTGATAAAAAATTTAAAAAACATTGTTTAAAATTTTTAAAAAGGGGTTTTGCATTATTAAATAACCCTTTAAAAAAATTTTGCAAATCATGACCCTATAATTTCCTTTTCATTCTTTTTTCAAAAACCCCTCATTCCCGAAAAAACTGCTTTTTTAAAAACCCCCGGGATTTAATTTCCCAAATTAAGTTTGTTTTTAAAATACAAAAATTTCCATTGGGGCCAAAAAAATCCAGGGGGAAAAGTTTTTTTCTTTAAAAATTGTAAGGCTTTTTTTTTTTAAAATTTATTTTTTTTTTATATTTTTGGGTTTTTAAAAAGAGCAAAAAAGACCACAAAAAATTTGAAAAAAAAGACCCGGGCGGGGTTGCCAAAGGGAGATTTTTATAATTGATAAAAGCCCCTATTTAATAAGTGAAAAGGGAGTGCAGTAATGTAAAAAATTTTTCACCGTTTCTAAAAGGTTTTTCCGAGAGTATTATTTTTTTAAATAAAATTTATAGGGAAAAAGTTTGTGAAAATTAAAAACCTTCTTATGGTATGCTACCCCCTTATGATAAAAGGAATGTTTTTTCTTTTGGGGCTTTTTCCGCTACCCGAAAAATACTTTTTTGAAGGAAATTAAAAAAACCTCAAAAAAAAAACCAAAATCTAATGGGGAACCCCCCCTCAAATATTATTAGGGGGAGAACTTCGGGGGAAAATTTGCTTCCCCGAGGGGGGTGTGGGTCCAGAGGGCCCGCGGTCCAAAAAGCATGGGCCGGGGGGTAAAGGAAGTGTTAGATTGCCCCAAAGAAAATTATCTAGTCGTCTGGATTTCCTATGTCGGATTTTACGCGAAAATTATTTGGAAAAAAACCTTATTTAAAAAATTTTGCCAAAATTTAACTATTTTTTTTTTTTTTTTTAAAATTTTTAAGGGCCCCCAAATTTTAAACTTTAAGGCCAGTTTTTTGGGGGAAATTTCGATTTATTTACCCATTTTTTGAAAACAACTTTGAAAAAGCTTAGGGGAAAAAAACGTGTTTAATAAAATTTTTTTGGGTAAAAATTTGGGGTTTTTTAAAAAAAATAAAACTTATTACTGCTCTTTTAATGATGAAAATTTTCCCAAAACTTTTTCAGAAAATTTTAAAGGGTTTAGTTTCATTTTTTTACCGTTTGTAAGTGTTTTTAAAACTTTTAAAGGGGCAAACGGAAAAAAAATTTAAAAGCTAAATTTTCCTTTTTTAAAATTTTTTTTGTCACTTAGCACGTTCTTTCCACTAAGCTCTTAAATTTTAAATTAAATTTAAAATTTGGGGCAAATTTTCCCTTTTTTAAAAACATGCTCATATGGGCAAAAAATAATCAAGGTGTGGGAAAAAATAAAATTACTTTTATTCTTTTTTTATGTAGGGATAAGTACAGTTTTAAATTTGTTCAATGATTTTTGATGCCGACTTTCTTTACAAAACTTTTTTTTATTCTTTTTTTATATGTTTTTTTTTTTCCCCTCCCCGTTTTAAAGCGCATCAAAAAAAAAAAAAAAATTTTATTCAATTTCTTTTAAAAAAAAAACCTTTCCCTTTTGAACTAGTAGTATAACTTTTAAATGCATTTAGGGCGAAAAGTAAAGTTTTTTTTTTGTACGATTTAAATAAAATTTTTTAAAATAATTTTTTTTAATTTTTTAATAAATTCCCCATTCAAATTAAAAAAGTTTTTTTTTTTTTAATTTGGAATTTAAAAAATTAAACCCCAAAAATTTAAAGATTATTGTAAAAAACTAAGAAATTCCATTAATCAAAAAAGCCGCCTAATAAAGTATCACGTTTCAAAGGGGAATTTTTCCATTTAATTTATTTGCTATTTTTATTTTTTGTCCCCCTTTTAAGGCGTAAAAGTAATTTAAATTAAACCGTTTTTCCGGTTAAATGCTTGCAAACCCTTTTTTAAAAAAAGCTTTAAATTTTTGCAACGTTTAAATTTTTTTTAAAAGTTTTTTTTACACATATTTTAAAAAACCCAACTATTTTTTAATAGAAAATATTCAATTTTGGAGTGGCAACAAATTTTTTACATGAAGAAAAAAATTTTTTTTCCTCAAAGCCTCGTTGGAGAATAAAGGGGGCAGCGGGGCCTTTTCACTCATGTGAGAGCACAGATAAAAAAAATTCCCGGACAAAGGCGGGGTTTTTTGCTTTACCTTTGGTTTTGGATTAAATTCCCGGTTTTGCTGTTGAAATGTAAAGCCCTGTTTTTTAAAATTTTTTTTATAAAAAAGGGAAAAAAACTTTTTTGTTTGGGTTTTAACTCTGTATAAAAGTTCCCAAAAATTTAAATCCCGGGGAACCCCAATTTTTTTTTATCAAAACCAAAACTCATTTTTTTTTTTACCCGGGAAAAAAAATTCCCAAAAAAAGGGTGGGAAATTTGGGGGTTAAAAAAAAATTTTTTGAGGGCGCTAAATGGGAACGCCTTAGCCATTGTTAACGCCCCGGACCCGGGTTTTAATTTTTTTCAAAAGGAAAGTCTCCCCCTTCCCTTTTTCCCCAAACCCCCTCCCTATATGTGGAATCCCATCGTGTACTTTCTGCCCCCCCCCGTGTGCAAAAAACCAACAAAAAAAAAATTTACGTTGAAACAGAGTGCCAATGGAGAATCGACCCCAAAGAAAAGGCATGAATAAAAGCAAAAAGGAAAAAGTACTTCAGGGCATACCTGAATAAAACCAACGGGTATTTTAAGGGTTTTTTTTTTGATAAAAATTTTTTTTTAAAAATTAATAAAAAAACGATTAATGTGTGATTCTGTACTGGAGGTGTCAAAAAAAAGGGCAGAATGGGGGGGGGAAAAGTTTTTCCCTTTAAAAACTTCGGCTTTTTTTTCGCGGAAAAGTTTGTGTTTTGTTTTAAAAAAACCCGCTTTCTTTGGGACTTTACAAAAAAAAACTGTTGTAAGCTTTTTGGACTTGAAAATTAAAACAAATTTAAAATTTAAGTAAAAAAGCCGTGGGGTTAATTTGGTAAATTTTTGGGGTTTTAAAATATTATTTAAAAAAAATTTTTATATTTTTATTTTATTAAAACCTTTTTTGGTTTTTTTTATGTTTGGGCCAGATTTATTTAAAGTGTTTTATTTTTTTTAAAATTAAAAAATAAAAAAAAATATTTATGAATTTTTTTATTCCCCTTAAAAGGGCGAAGTGCTTTTTTTAAAAAAAAATTTCTATTGCCCTTAAATTGGGATTTTTGGTTTTGGGAAATTTTGGGTTTTTTGGGGTTTTTTTTGTCGTTTTTAAATTATTTCTTCCAAAAAAACGTCATTACTAAAAATTTTAAAACTCTTAATATAGTGGGGTTTTTCACTAAAAGATTTTCACTTTTTAAAATTTTGGAAATATTAGCAAAAAAAAAAAAAACCCCAAATAAGTTTTTTTGATGGCTTTATGTATGGGCACATTTTATAAAAATATCCAAATTTGATTTTAAAAATATATTAATTTTCGATCCGATTTTCCTTTGGCCCCCGAGGGTTGGGTATTTGGCAGTTGTTTTCCTTTTTTGGGTAAAAGGGTTTTGAAAATAAAATTGGGGGCGTTTAATTTTTTGTTAAATTTTTAACGACCCCCCGAAAATTTAATTAAAACTTTTCTATTAGGGGGGAGCCCGGGGCTAAAAAACCCTACCAAACCCCTTTTTTTAATAAGGTTTTTAGTTTTGGGGAAACCGTCAAGTGTTTAGTATATCCGGGAATCGCGCAAGTTTTCAAAATAGATATCGTTTAGCTATGGGGTATGAGTACAGGCCTTTAGTAAAAAAAAAAAACCCGAAAATTTTACTGTAAACCTTAAATAAAAGTAAAAATTTATGATAAACTTTTATCTTAAGCTCTCTTTTGGTTTTTAGCGAGAAATTTGGGTTTAATGTAGAATTTTTAAAGGTTATTTTAAAAATATTGAGCGAAAAAACAGATTGGGGGGTTTAAAACGCACAGAAAATTTACGGTTAGCCCCCAAAAAATTTTTCTAATGGGAAAAAATAAACCCACATCGGGTTGGAAAATTAAAGAGAAAAAATTTGGCCCCACCCAAAAAAATTTTAAAAAATTTATTTTAAGCCCATTTGAAAATAACATCAGAGCCTATTCCCTTTGTCATGTCATAAATTCCTTTTAAAAAAACTAAGGGTTTATTCCACGGATATTACAGAAAATTTAAAAAAAAACAAAGAAAAAATAAATCGGGGGCCCCGCCTTTAAAAATTAATTGCAAATTAATTTAATTGATTTTTTTTTTTTGGGAACCCAAGGGTTTTTCACCTTTTTTTCCACATTATTAATTTTTTTTTTTAAAGCCAAAAAATTTTTAAGGGCCCCCCCGAAGTGAAAAGGGGTCAGGGGCCCCCTTTTTCCCGTTTTTTGGTTTTCCCAGCGAGGGGTTGTTCCCCCCGTTCCCCCTCCGGTTAGTCTGTTTGGGCCCAGTGGTCAGGATGCAAATGCGGAAAACCCCAAAAAACATTTTTTTTAATTAAGGAGGATGAGATCTTCATTGATTTTGTAAGGAAAAACAAAATCATTTAAAAAAGAGATAAATTTTTTAAAATTTTTCCAAAAAAAAAAATTTAAATTAAAAAAAACGAAAAAGGATATAAAATTTGGGTTTCGGGTAAAAATGTTGGAAAATAGGGTTTTATTTTAAATCTGTTTTGTTTTCTTCTAGAGATAAAAACCCCTTTTGTGCGATATTTTTTAAATGGCAATTTAAATTTATCACTAGTTAAGCTTTAATTTTTTTTTTAAATTTATTTTTATTTAAGGGAAAAATTTATTTTTGGAGCTTAAAAAAACATTGTCTAGTTTTTAAACAATATTTATTTTTCAAAATTTTAAAAAAATTTTAAAAAGAAAAGTTTTTTTTGTATAGACAAGGGTTTAAGTATGCTTTGTGCAAAAAACAAATTAAAATATCGGGGGAAATTTAAATTTTAAATTTTAATTTTTTTTATGTATTAAAAACGTTTTTAAAATATTTAATTTTAAAAATATTTTAAAATTTTTTTGAATTTCACAAGCACCCTATTTTTAAAAAGGGGGGGGTTCAAAACCCCCCCAAAAATATTGTTTGTAACCCTTTTCGGGGGGGGGGATTTCTTTTAAAATGTCGCCCAAAAAAAAAAATATTAAAGCCCCTTTGTTTGTTTGTTTTAAAATTTCATCCTCTGAACTTTTTTTTCCGATGATAATTTATCTTCATTTAAAATGGGGAGCCAAGGGGGCCCAAAAAACGGGGGCACGGGGGAAACCCATTCTGGGAATCCGAATCAAAAGAATGTTTGACCCCTTTCCCTTTTTGGCACCCGTCCCAAAAAGTTTCCCTAGGTTGGGCACTTTTTACCAAACCCACCCCGTTTCGTGCGGGTTTTTAGTTCTTTTTTTAAAACCCTGGGGGGGTTTAAAGTTGGGGCCCCCCCTTTTTTCCCCCCCCCCCTCCCCTCGACCCTTTCAGAGGGTCCTTTTTCCCCTCCCTCATCAAAACAAACCAACCCCTATTTAGCACGTGCATGGTTACAAGGTTGCCCTAACAGTTGGCGCCCCCTTTTTCCGGTTTTGGGGGGCTTAACATGTACTTTTTTTTTTTTTTTTTCCCAAAATGGGGCTGTTCCCGTGCTGCCATCCCGTATTAAAGTAAAGTAAAAATAAATTTTTTTTTTCCAAAATATTTTGTAAAATTTAAAAAAAAAGGTTTTCAAATTTTTTCCGGGATATCATATAATGCCCTTCTTTTTTTAGAAAAACCCCGGCCCTAAAAAGAAAGGCTAAAAAATTTAAAAAAAAATCCGAAAATTTAAAAAAAACAAAATATAGCAATTTTTAATGTAAAAACCCCAAAGTTTTATTTTTAACGGGGAAAATGAAAGGAAAAAACCCTTAAAATGTTTTTTTAAAAAAAAAAAACAAAAAAAGTACTTTTTTTTTAGAATCTTCAAACCAAAAATTTTTAAAAATTTGGTATTCAAAGCCGGGTAAAAACCCCTAAAAAAAAGGGGTTGAAAAAACCAAAAGCAAAAAATGGAAACTCAATTTAACCGGGTTTTTTGGTTGCCCCGTAAAAAACCGGCTTTAAAATTTTGATATAAAAATTACGTTTCCCTTTTGGGTAAAGGCCGGTCAAAATTAAAATAATCGATTTTTAAAAAATTTTTATAAAACCTTTATAAAAAATTTAAAATTTTTAAGTTAAAAAAGGAAATACTTTGTGGAAAATAAAATTGGGAAATTCCCACAGGGTAATGGGGAAATTTATAGACATTCCCTACGGGGGAAATTTTTAAAAAGGGGCGGGGGTTTGTGGATTAAAAAAAGGGGGGACATTTCGCATGTAAAGGAAAAAAATGGGGAAAATTTTATCACGAAAAACTCCGGGAAAAAAACCATCTTTTTACGAAGAAAAATTTAAAAACAAAAAAAAAAAATCTTCCCAAGGGCCCTTGATTTAGAAAAACAAATTTGAAAAAATAAAATTTTGGGAAAAATTTGAAAAAATAACGACGTTGGCATTATTAGAATCCAGAAAAATCGATGTCTAAAAAAATTAAAAAGTTGAAAAGCTTTTCTATTTTGAGTCCCAAAAAGTCTTTTGTCAAAAAATTTGGTCACCCGATATAATTTTAAAAAGATACCAAAGTAATAGATTTTTTTTGGGGGGCAGATATGCCATAGGGTGTTCCAAAAGAAAATTTTCGAAAGGTAATGGACACGGGTTGATTAAAAAAATAGATTAAACTTGTAGGGCAATTTGGGCGTGTGGGTGGCCAAAGCCCCGCAAAACGGTTTTGAAGACATTATTGCCAAACGGGGTTTTCGGAAAATGCAAAAGGCTGGGGGCGGAGGATTGTCTGGAAAATGTACCAAACAAACCCCCAAAAAACCCCCCACCTTTGTTTCACGTTTGGGTTGGGGGCCCGCAAAAGAAAATTAAACCCCTAGGGAAAATTTTGGTGTAATGGGTTTCCCTTTAATTTCCCTTTAATGTGGGGAATTTTTTCCCCGGGGACTTGGAATAAATTTGTGGGGAAACTCAAACCTTCTTTCTGAAAATAACCAAAGGGGCCCGTGTTAAAAAAATGCTAGTGAATTGTGAAAATGTCACCCCTTAAAATGAATTTATTGTGTCATAGTAATTTTTTTAAAAATTTTTTTCGGGGGTTTTGCCTATTTTTTTAAAGAATTTTTTTAAATAAGTTAAATAAACTTCCAGGAAAAAATTTTCTTATTTTTTTTGGGGGAAATTAAACCGAGGGGTGAGAAAAAAGCGGGTTAGTTGATTCAAGGAAGGGTCCCCTTTGGGTGAGGTTTGAGGTTTGCAAAACGGCAGAAATTGTATCCCACAAACAAACAAACCCAAAAGGGTTGACCCCCCCTTTTTTTATAGGAAAGGGGGTTCTGAGAGTGGGTGGGCGCTTGGATAATTCATTTCCCCTTTTTACCCCAACAAAGCACCCCGCAAAAAAATTTTCCCAAAAATAAAACTAACAAAAACCCCCCAAAGGTTTTCCCCCCATTCATGCGAAAAAAAAAACGCACGTGGGGGCAAAAATTTCCCCTTTTTCCCTTAGGAGGGGAAAAGTTTTTTGGCCCCTTTAAAAAGGACGTTTTTTCTTGTAGGAAAAAAAGTGTTCGAATGGGTTTGTGTGTTTTAGAGCCACCCGAAAGAAAAAAGTCTCGTTTAAAAAGGGGAAATCTTCCAAAGAATAGGGTTTAATTTTTTCCAAACCTTCCCTTTTTAAATTTTTCAAAGGGGGGGATTTTTTGGGCCCCCTTTGATTTAGGGGATAAAATCACGAAAAGGTGTCCTTCATAAAATTTTAAAATTTGGTTGTTTTTTTTTTTGGGGATTGCCCCCCCTAGAGCGGTACAATTTTGGGAAATTTGTATTCCCGAAACTGGGGCGTCGGGCCCCCTTTTATTTCCCAAATTTTAAAAGGGGTTTTTTGGGGCGCAAAGGGGAAAGGGTGTGCAAAAAATTTTATTTCGATAACCCGGGAAAACAAAATTTTTTTTGGGTCCCAAAAAGGAACTAAAAAAAGGGGTGATGAAAATGGTTTTAAAAAATTCCCGATGGCCCGATCTTTTGCCCTTTTTGGGGAGCTGAGGGGGATTGATTTGGAAAGGTTCTTTCCCCCTAGGGCCCCTTCGTTTGGGGGTTTTGGGGGGGAGGCTGGGAGGGGAAAAAATCCCTTAAAAAATATCCCCTCTGTGAGAAAACTGTCAAGGATCAAAATTTACCTTAAAGGGAAAAGTTTTCCCCCGTAGGGGTCCAAATTGAGGGAGGTTTTAAAAATCTAGACCAATTTTTTCCCGGTTTTCCCAAAAAAATTCAGATGATTCCCAAGCTTTAACCCCCGCCCCTTTTTTTATAGGAAAAAGCAATGAATTCGGTAGTTGAACCAAAAAATACGGGGAAATTTAAACGGGGGAAATTTTTTTAAAAATATGGCAAAAAAAAGGTTAAAATCGACTTGTGGCCCCTTTTCTTGGGAAAAAATGGCATCGTAGTTTTAAAGTAGCCCAACAAAACGGTAATAAAATGGGAAGTTTAAAAAGGATAACGTAAAAAGGTAGGAGATTTGGGCAGTTCCGAAAATTTAAGGGTTTAAAATCCCACCCTTTAAATGGCCCCTTTGGGGGCGAATAAATTTAAATTAAAATAAGGGTAAAATGACAACCTAGTTCCCGGGGAGTACAAAAAAAAAAACCCAAAAAGGGGGGTACAAAAAGAAGGGAAAATCAAAGAGTTGTCTACCCGCCCAAAACCCCTTTAAAAAGACCTTTTTGTAAAAATTTTTTTTTTGGTTTTTTTCTCACCTAAGGGGTGTTCTTTTAAAATTTCCTTTTTAAAAATCACTTTTTTGTTTAATGCCCGAGCAAAAAGTCAACGGGGGGGGGGGGGGGGGAATGTTTGCCCCCCTCAATGTTTGGGGGTTCTAAAGTATGCCGGCAGATGTAGGGGAAAATTTTAAAAAATTAAAACCCCGGGTTTTGGTGGGGGCTAACTGTCTTTTGGGGAATAAAAAAATTGTATTTTATATTTTAAAAAGGGTTTTTATTGTGAAAAAAAAATTGTTATACAGTCACTCGTGTGTGAAAGGGGTTTGTTTTTAGTTTGCGCTGAAAAGGGCCCAAGGTGTGTGTGCCCTGTTTTAAATAACTCGCGAAGCAAATTTCCCCGGGGGGGGGGATTCCCGAAAAAAATTTACAGGGGGGGATTTTAAAAATGTAAAAGAAATTTTTTTAAAAAATTTTTTTATAATTTAAAATTTTATTTTTAATTTTAATTTTTTTTAATTGGGTTAAAAATTTAAAATTTTTTTTTTAATTTAAAATTTTCTATGGTAAATTTTCTTTTTTTTAATTTAAATTTTAAAAAATTTTAAAACCCTTTAAATTTGTTTTTATTGTACTTAAAATAATAAAGCTATTAATTAAAAAAAATTTTGGTTTTTTTTTTTTAATGTAAAAAAAGGGGAAATGCAATAAATAGGAAAAAAAAACAATTAATTATAAATTTTTTTCATTGAAAAATTCAAAATAATTTTGAAATTTAAAAAAACCTCTGATTTGTTGTACAGAAAATTTAACCCCAAAAAGTTCCAAAAATTTGAATTTTAAATTTTAAAAAAAAAAAAAAAACTGTAAATATAATGTTTGCACAAAAACAAAATTTTAATAAATCAGGGGATCCCAATTAAAAATTCAAAAAATTTTAATTAGAAAAAAAATTTTCATAAAAAATTGAAAGAAAAAATTTATTCAACCCCCAAAATTTTTGAAGAGCAAATTTAAATAAAACAAAAAACAAGGCAAAAAATGCCGGGGTACTTAAAAATTTTTAATTAGTAAATTTTTTGAAAGCAGCTAATAAATTTTATTTTGGGGCTTTTTTAAAAGGGCAAAAAACTTCAAAAAATAAAAGATTTGAATCTTATTTTAAAAATTTCAAAACCCTTGGGACCAAAGCTAATTCATTATTAAAAAAATTTAAAACCCCCGCCGTATTAATGTGAAATCATTTTTAAAAATTCTTTTTCAAAATTTTTGTCCTGAAAAAAAAACCCCAAAAAAAAATGGATTTTAAAAGGGGGACAAACAAAAAAAATATGATAAAAAAAAAGAAAAAATAGCCAAAATTAAAAAATCGATATTAAAAACAGGCCCCCAAAAGCAGTAAAAACATTTGAAAGAAAAAAAACAAAAAGTTCCTCGTTAAAAAACTCATACCTTATACACTTTTTGGGGTGTTTTTATTATACAAAATTTGGGGAAAATTATGCCTCTGGAAAAAAACCACCCTTTTGCATCTAACCATCCCTAAAATTTTTTTTTAAAACTGGGGCCCTAACATAAAAAATTGGGGGGGTTAAAATATTATAAAAAGGGACTTTTTAACATAAAAAAGGGTATTGCTAGCTAAATAGGGATTCAGGGTTTTTCATAATTAAATTAAAATTGGGTTTTTTATCTCACTAATCAAAATGCCCCCCTTGAAGTGCCTAAACTGCAAAAAAAAAGTAAAAAGTATTTAAAAAATTTTATCTTATCAGGCAAAATGCAACTTTGATTTAAAGAGTAACCCGGTCCGTTAGGTAATGCTAAAACCCATATTTTTTAAAGTTTTGCGGGTTTTGGGATGAATTGCTTTAAAATTGTTGCAAATCCCGCCGAAAAAACTTTTAAAAAAAAAAAATAAATGCACTTTTTAAAAAATTTATGAATTTTTATGGGGCGTAAAATAAAAAAAAAAATGATTTTCGAACATGAATTGTATTATAACAAATTTGTTTTAAACATATAATTTACAAATATAAGTCCCAAACCAAATTTTGGGGAAAACAAAATTCATTTAAATTTTTAAATTTTTTTTCCATGTCCTGATTCTATAGGGAAAAAAAATTTCGGGGTTTTGAAAGTGACCGCCCGTTTTCCGGTTTTGGGGGTAAAATACCTGTAATTTCCACTTTTTCACCCCACCAAAATTATGTACTTTGTGTTTGGGGATCACCAAAGACTGGTAAAATGCAAATTTATTGTTTCCTTTTATCTTTCGCCCGGGGTGCCCATAGTTTTTTTTCTTTTACTATATTTTACATGTTAAATTTTTTCAATTAAAAATTCGTATTTTGGGGTTTTTATTAAAACCCGGGGTCGTTTCCTTTTTCTCCAAAAATTTAAAACCCCGGGCCTTTTCCCCCCCCCCCCCCCTGTTTGGGAGCAGAGGGGCCCCTGGTTCCGGGATGGGGTTTTTCT
>JAFNEN010006661.1:0-16640 GCA_019343175.1 Oedothorax gibbosus
ATAAAAAGCGCCCCTAAATGTTTTTCTCACTTTCCCCCTCTTTTGGGGTTCCTCGTAAAATCTTACTAACTCCTTCCATTTTCCCTTTTGAAGGCCAAACAAAAAAAATAAATTTAAAATAGATTAAAAAAAATTTGAAAGAATTCACTTGTCTACGGGGGTGGAAAAGAAAACAGTTTTAACAAAAGGGGAGACTTTTTTTTTTGCCAGGTGGCAGCGTTTTGCCTAAGCCCAAACACAGAAAGATTTGGTGACTGAATACCCCAAGAAATAAAGTGCTCATTGCCCCAGCAAATAGTTTAAACCTGGAATTTTTTAAAAGTTTATGCCTTGATAGGGAACAAAAAGGGTTTAAAAAATATTTTTTTTTAATCATGGCCATGCCATGGGGAAAAAATTGAAGAGTTTTGTGGAAGAACTTTCAATTTTTAAAAAAAAAAAAAAAAAGGGAAAAAACAAGAAAATTATTTTTTTAAAACTTTTATTTTTTTGGCCCACTTAAAAATTTCTTTTTCAAAATGGAAAATTTTTTAAATGGGCTAAAAAAATGAATTTTAACTAAAAAAGTAAAAAAAAGAGAAAAAACTTGTTTTTTTTTTTTTAAAAGAAGGAATAACTGCTCATTGCCCAAAAAAACCCCTAAATTTTTTTTTTTTTTAAATCCCCACACACCCATTTTTTTTTCCTCCCCCCTAAGCATTTCAAATTATTGAATTGAAAAAAAAATCTCCCAATACACATAAAGAAAAAAAATATTTTTAGTTGAGAATGAAATAATGAAAAAAAATAATATAATTTTTTTTTAAACTAAAAAGTTTACCATATTTTTTGGTTCCCCCACCCCCCTGTAAGGCATCCATTGGGGGGATTGAGAATTTTTTGAAATTTTTTTTTTGAACCTTAAAAAAAAATCCCAACATTTAATTTCCCCTTTTTTTTTTTTAAAAACTATGTGCATATTCCAAATTACATAAAGCACACTTCAAATTTTTTATTTTTGGGGACACCATTTTTTGCAAAACCCCCTCCCGAATAGGGAAAAAAAAAAATTTTTCCCCAATCTTGGTTTTTTAGACGAAATTTTGGGGCGCTGTTCAGTTCTTTAAAACCCCCTTCAAAAATTAAGGAATTAGCAAAAGGAACCCCCGGCTTAATGTTTTTTTTAAAATTTTAAAAACGAAGTTCTTAAAAACTAAAAAAGGCCCCCACTTTCCTGTTACTTTTAAATCTTTTTCTGAAAAATTTTAATCTAGGGGTTTTTAAAAAAAAATACATCAAAAATTTTTATTCACCTACATTTTTTACACATTTGAAAAAAAAAATCGCTAACACAGCATCCAGCTATGACCCTAAACTTCTAAAAGCAAAAATCAACTTTTTTTCCCCCTTTAAAATTCTTTCGCAAATTAAAATTTAATAGTATTTATGTCCCCGCTCGATTTATTTGTAGTTTTTTGAAGAAAAAAAATTTAAAAAATATTTTTTTAAAAAAACAAAATTAATAACTACTCCCCCAAAATGCTTACAAAAAAACGAAAATGTAAAATTAAAAACTAAGCGAATTTTTTATGCAAAAAATATGCCCCTTGCCCCCTTTCCCCTTTTAAAAACAACAAACAAAAGAAAACCATTTTTTGCTACATTTTTTTTTTAATCATTTGCAAACTGGGGTTTTTAAAGAAAAAAATTTTTTTTTGCTTCAAATATTTTTTAAATAAATTTTCTCATGGGCCATTGTTTTTTTTGGCAACAGGTTTTTAAATGACTCCAAAAAATTTAATTCCAAGGGTTTTTCTGGAAATTCGCTGAACAGATAGTAGATTTTTTTGTCCCCCCCCCCGGACGTACAGCCAGGCGGACAAAAAGTAAAGAAATTTTTGGGGGGCTCTGAGGTCCCCTAGCTTTTCTAACAAAAAAAAAATTTTTAAGATCCGAATCATAGAACCGATTTTTTTTGGAAAGGGGGGGGACAGACGGACCCTCGACCGCTGTCAAAAACCCACTTTTTTTTTTTTTTAAATTTTTTGTAAAAATTAAAAAAAGAAAAGTGGCTAAAAAATTTTTAAGAAAAAAACATAACCTTTTAAAAGGGTTACAGAGGGACCAATAACGGGCCAAAATTTTTCCCCCCCTGAGTAAAAAAGTACAAAAAAAGAGTTTTTTTGAAAAGAAAGTACTTTTCTGGATCGTTTATCCATCCTGAGTTTTTATTGGCTTGTGTTGACATGTTCAATTTTTTTCCCCCCTTAATATCCCCCCTGCCCCATTCGTTTCAATTGGGCGTCAATTATTTCCCCAGCCAAGGGGTGATACCTAAATAAAAATAACCTGTTAAATAACACTGAGTAAAAATTCTTTATCCCATTTTTTTAAAAACTCCAGAGGCAGCAATTTGCATTTATGTGAAACTTAAAATTTAAAGGCTCCAATGTAAATAAAGGATTGTATCCACTAAAACTTATATGAAGAGTACAGGGAGAAAAACCGCTTAATTTCGTAGAAAACTTTCCTCTTTCAGGCATCTTTGGCGATTAGAGCGAGTAATCGCCTAAACCTGGTGAAAGGGGAAAACCAGTTTTTTTTTGCATCTTTGTTTGGTTCTCTCCACTGCATTCCTGAAATTCAGTTTCCGCGTTATTATTCAAAAAGACTGTGGTTTCATCATCCATGTTAAGCTTTTAAAAATAAAGTACGATTGTTTTGAAAAATCCAACGAATTTTTTCTAAAACAATTAAGAGAAATTTTTTAAGATTTGCAAATTAATTAAAAAAGTCCTAAACCACGACTTTTTTCTACCTACCGAGATTAAACCCAAAAGAAAGACGGCCATGGATTAACGCAATTGCACGATTCCCGACCGCTTTTGGCCCCCAAGCCGAAGAAGAAAGAGATAAAACCGGTTTCCTGCCGCCAGATGTCCCCCAAAAGCAAGACACAAATACGGAACGCCCTCCTAATAAATCAACCCGGTTCTTCCCCTGTACTTTTTTCATAAAAAGCTACTTAAATTTTTTGTACTAAACTTATAAATTTTAAACACAAGTGTTCTCCTGCAAAACCTTAAACAAAAAAATGTTTCTTTATTATTTTTTTTAGGGATGGCTACTAAAAACAAACACTGAAGGGTAAGATCATATTGGGTGTTTACAACCTAATGGAATATGCCCCTTTTGTTATAAAAAAAATTTTTTTGGGCATACTTAATCAGTGATAAACTTTTTGAATTTTTCCCCCCCAGGGAAGGGGAAAAATAAAATTTTTCAGGAAAAAATTTTTCAAAAATGTTCAGTCCAATCTCCTATGAAATTCCCCCCTAAATTCAAAAAGAATACATTTTTTCCCTTTTTTTTGGTTTGGGCCCGGTCTGTGACTAACAAAAGGGTGCAATCTTTCCCCACCCCCCCCCCCCCCAACTGGGAAAATTCTACCTTCCACTCAAATTTTTTAGATAATTTTGGGTAAAAAATTTAAAAAAATCGTCCCCCACAAGACTATGGGAAACAATGCATCGTGGTTTTTGAAAACCACAGTCAAATTGACAGCCAAAAATCTAACAAAACAAACTATTAAGGGCAAAAATTGTACGCTTAAATCAGAATTCGGGGCTATTTAAAATTTTCCTGGGGCCCCTACTCCCCACAAAGGGGGCAAATTTTTTTTTTTCCCCGTTTTTAAGTTAGTTTTTTATCGTCGCCTAGAGGCCCCCAAAAAGGCCTAATTTTCAAGGGTTTTTCCCCCCTAATTAAAAACCACAACCGGACAAGTGTTTTTTGGGGTTTTTTTAACTGTTTTTTTTTAAAGTGGGATCCCCCAACAGGGTTTTTTTTTTTTCAAAATTTTTTGGCTACACGGGCCCCTTTTTTTTTTGGTTTTGGTTTTTTTTTTTTTGACGATGCCCTCACCCGAAAAACCCGGGGCCTTCCCCCCCTGCAAAAGGCGAACGCCTTAACTGGCTGGGCTCCCCGCCCTAAATTTTTGTCCCCGGCATTTTTTTGGCCCGCACAACCCAATTTTTAAGTCAGCAGTAATTTTGGCAATGTCCCCCCCGGGCCCCCAACCCCGGGGAAACCTTCTTTGCATGCAAGGCAAAATTGGGGGCCCTTTCTGACAGTTTTTTGGAAAAAAAATATTTTTCCCGTTTTTTAACCCCAAACCCCAAATTAAAAGTGGGGGCTCCCCCCTTCTAAATCCCCTTGCCCTGCCCCGTTTTTATTTGGATGTTTTGGTGGGGGGACCCCCCTGGACCCTTTTTTTTAGCGCTTTTTTGCAGTTCTTTTTCCCGTTTCGGATTTTTTTTTTGGGCCGGAAAAAAGTCCAGTTCCAAATCTAGTCCCCCCTGTTTGGACCTTTCCCCCCCCCCCTTTTTTGACGGCATCATTCGAAATGGTTTATCTGAAATTGATCAAGCAAATTTAAAAGTAAAGTTTTTTTTAGATAACTAAATTCCTATTAAAATTAAAGTAAAAAAAGGGGTAATTTTTTAGGGGAAATTTTTTCCCCCCATTTTTGCCCTTTTTCTTTTTTAAAAAAATTTTAGCGAAAGAAGAAGCATGTCCCCCCGGAAAATTTCTTTTTTTGTGGCTAAATTTTTTAAAACCCTTAATATGTTTTTTTGAAAGTTAATGAAAAATTTAAATCTCAAAAAAAAAAAAAAACAAAAAATTTTAAGGGGGGTCCCCTAAAACTACAGTGGAAACCAAAATCACATTTTGTCCCCCCCTTTTCACTAGTTTTTAACAAAAGCATTTTTGTTTTTTTTTTGGGTTTTTTTTTGCCTTTAATACTTTTAATTTTTTTTTCTCTTTTTTTAAATTTTTTTTTGTGCTTTTTTTTGCTTTTTTCCCTTTTCTGTTTTTTAACTTATAACTTTTTTTTTTTGTATAACTGTTTTTAACCCATTTTATAATTTTTTTTTTTTTTACATCCTGAAATTGCATTTTTTTTTTTAGCAGCAAATTTAATTTGTCCTGCTCACCCGTGATTCAAAAGATTGAGAACGAATAAAGGGGTTTTTTTTAAAAACAAAATTTTTGTAACTATTTTTTTCATTTTCCCATTGCCCATTAAAAAATGCCTTTTTTTTTTAAACCCCAAAAACTTTTTTCCCCCGCAATTAAAATGCCGCCCCCCGTCCCCCCCCATCTTTTTGAAAGACCTCCCCCCTTATTCCAAAAAACCCTTTAAAGTTTTTGGGCTACAAAGAAAAAACCTTAAAAAAAACAACGCAAAAATTTCCCCCCTTTTTAGTTAATATTTCAAAAACCCCAATTTTATTTTTTTAAGTTTTATTATTTAAAAAAGAAAAACCCCCAATTTTACGAACCCCCCCCTCCCAAAACAGTGGGGGGAATTTTAAAAGATTTGGGAACAATCAAAATAAAGTTTTTTCCACATTTTGCATTAAAACCCAGAAAAGACATTGACCAACAAAAAAACCAAAAATTAAAAATTTTTTTTTTCTCAATTCAAATTTTTTTTTAGATAAAAAATTCCAAAAATTTTTCCCAAAACCAAAACTAACAGTACTTCCCCGTTATAACTACTGGCTTCTCGATTTTTTAAAATCACCCCAGAGCATTTCCGTCCCCTTTTTTGAAATTTTTTTTTTACCAAAAAAAAATTTTACAGTCCCCGGCATTTGAAAAACCCGTTTTTTTTTTCCCCTATATTCTTCAGAAGAAATAAAACTGGGGGCGATCTTTTCCCCCGCCCTTTTTTTTCCCCACTTTTCGACAATGCTAAGTTACTTAAAAATTTTGGAAGGAATTATTCTGGTTTTTTTAAAAATTGGGGGGCGACCTTTCTTTTACAAAAGGGAAAATTATGCAAAGTTATACAGTATGCAAAAAATTTTTTCAAATCTTGCCTCATTACCCGGGGGGTTTCAAATTTTTTATCTTCCCGCTAGTCAATCCAAACTGCAATGTTACAATTTTTTTCCTTGTAAACTTTTTAAGTTAAATGCATGGTCACCCTCCCTTTACTTTTTTATTAAATAGGTTTTTTTTTTCCCCAATTTTAATAACATTTTTTTTATCTATTAATTTTTTAACTTTTTAAACCTTTTAAACTTGTTTTTGTACGATATTTTAAAAAAAAAAATAGTTTTTTTTTTTTAATTATCCCCCCGCCTAGAGTTTTTCACAGGACTTTGGGGGGAAAGGGCGTTTCCTAATTTAAAAAACCCCACAATCAAGTGACGAGCCCCACACCTGAATAAAGGCACCCAACGCCAAAACCGTTTTTAAAGGAAAAAACTTCGTACACAACGTTGGGAAATTTGGAGCATTTTTAAAAAGGTCCCCCCTCCCTCCACACTGGGCTTAAATTTTTTTCGGCCCCCTTTTTTTTCTGCACGGGCCCCCTTTTTTAAAAAGGTCGGCAGTTATTTTTTTCCAATGCCCCCCTACCGAACCCCGGAAAATTCCACATCAAACCCCAATGCCTAACCGACTGGGCCCCCACCCCTAAAAAAAGAATAGATTTTTTATGAGTAAAAAACAGTAAAAATTATTTTTTCCGTGTTTTTCCTTATTTTTTTTCCCCTTTTTTTGAAAAGAGCACCTTTTCCCCCTGTGGGGTTTCCTTTTTTAGTGCCCCTGGGTGAGGGGAAAAATCTTTCCCCCCCTTCTTTTCTAGCTAATTTCCCCCTTGTTTGATGCAGTCCCCCCCCCCGGGGTTTTAAAAGAAAAATTTTTATTGTTTGCAACAGTTCCCTGTTTGCTTGGGGTACTGGAAAAAAAATCATTGTACAACCATTTTAACAACCAAAACAAAAAAAATATGCCCCAAACCCTTATACAACCCAAAACCAAATACCTTTGTTCAAATGAATTTTTTTTAGCCAACTTTTTTCCTTTTTTTTTTTTAAAGGGGGGGTGAGCACACTGGACCGCAAAGGGTTCCCCCAAACCAAAAATGCCCCCCCAGTGGGGTTAAAACCAATGGAAAAAATTTTTTTTTTCTAAGCCACAATTTTTATCCGCGTAAATTTAATATTTTTTTTGACATTTTTTTTTTTTAAAGATCAATGTAGATATCTTGCAAAGTCTCCTTTTAATCCCCCCCCTTTTTTTTAAATGCTTCAAAAAATTTTTTTTTTTACAAATTTTTGAATATTTAAAAAAAAATTTTCGAACCAATTTTTTAAAAGGGGAATTGGGCGGGACCTGTAAGGCAGCCCACATTTATCGTATAAAAAAAAATTTCGTTTTTTGTAAAAAATTTTTCAATGCGCTGGAAAAATATTGGCTTAGAAAATTTTTTTTTTCTCCATTGGATTTAAAATTTAGGCATTTTTTTTCTTTTTTAAGACCTGCGTCCAGCGCGCCCATTTTTTCCCCTTTTATGAAGTTTCGGGGTCAATGGGGTTAAAAATTATTTGGGGACCAAAGGTCCCCTCTAAAAAAACCCCTGCCCTTTTTTTTTAAAAACGATTTCTGCAAAAAAGTTGGGTTTCCCCTCATAAAGGTCCTTCGGGGGAGGGCAGTTTTTTGGGGATTTGCTGCAAATTTTTTTCCAGGAGGCTGGACAAGAGAAAAAGAAGTTTTTTTTTTTCCCGTTCCGAGTCCGGGGCAGTTTTTTTGCAGCTGGGTTTTTTCAGTTCCCCCCTTTTTTGGGTTTCCATCCCCTTTTTTAAGTGGCCTGTCCTTAATCTAGTTTTAAAGGTGGGCCCCCAGTTTTTTCCCCCCATTTTTTTTTTTTTTTTTTTGCGATTTTTTGGGGTTTAATTTTTTTCCCTTTTTTTTTTTTAAAGAAAAAAAAAAAATTTTAAAAAGGGAAAGGGAAATTGGGGCCAAAGCCCGGGGCGATGGGGCCCCCCCCCCAAACCCCATCCACAATCCCGGTTTTTTTTTTTTCCAAACGGATTCCCCCTTTTAAATTTTTTTTTTTTTGAAAGGTTTTTTAAACCTTTAGGGGGCCCCCAAAATTTTTCAAACCTTTTTTAAACCCCTTCCCGGGCCCCGTATGGGGCCCAAAATTTTTTTAAAAAGGGGGAAAAAACCCTTTTTTTTTAGTTTTTCCTTTTTTTTTACCCTTTTTTTGGATGGGGGTTTTTTTTTTTTTTTTTTTTTAATATGATTTTTGGGGAAATTAAAGTTTTTTTGTAAATTTTTTTTTTAGGGAAATTTTTTTTTCCCAAAATTTTTAAAACCCCCAAAAAAAAAGCAAAATTTTTCTTTTTTAAAGCCATGAAAAAAAGGATTAAAAAATGCCCCCCTATTTTTTTTTTTAAAAATCATTTTTTTCAAAATTTAAGGTTTTAAAAATTATTGTAAAATTTTTTTTTTTTTGAAAATTTAATAAAAAAAAAAATTTTTTTTTTTTAAAAAAGAAAAATTTTTTACCCAACTAAAAAAAAGTTTATTTTAAATTTTGAATTTTCCCTAATTTTGACACACTTAAATAACAAGAAAAAAACTTTTTTTTTTTTAAAAAATAAAATTTTTTCCAAAAAAAGAAAAAAAAAAAATTTTTTTAAGAAATTTTTTTTTTAAAGTTAACTAATAGAAAATTTCCAATTTTGGGAAAATTTTTTGCTTCCCCAAATTTTTAAAAATTTAAAAATTTGGGTTAGGGAAAGGCCCCCGAAAAATTTTTTAAATGAATGTTATAAAAAACAAAAGGGGGGGGGGGGAAAAAACCAAAAGAAATTTTTTAAAAATTTTACCCCTTTTTTTTTAATTGGGGAACCCACCCCCTTTTTAACAAAAAAATTTAAAAACCCTTTTAAAATGGAAAAAATGTTTCTTAAATGAAAAAAAAGGGGGGAAAAAAGAGTTTTTTAAAAAAATTTTTTTGTTTGCACCCTTTAAAAACCCCCTTTTTTAAAAACCCGGTTTTTTTCCCCTTTCAAAAGGGAAAAAATAAACTTTTCTTTTTTTAAAATTTTTTTAAAAAAAAAGGGGGAAAACTTTTAAAAAATTTTTTAAAAAATTTGGGAAAAAAAAATTTTTCATTCCACCAAAAAAAATCAATTTTCCCCCTTTTTAAAAAAAAGCCCAATTAAAAATGGGTTTCCTTTTCCAAATTTTTTTTCTTTTTGAAATAGAACTTTTCCCAAAAAAAAAATTTTTCCCGAAAAAAATTTTCCCAAAAAACCCCCCTAAACAGAAGGGGGGTTTTTTTTTGGGGGTTTAGAAACCCGCCGATGGGGAAAAGGGGGGTGGGGCCCCAGACCCGGGGGATGGGTTTCCCCCCCGCCCGTCCCCCGGGGTGGGGTTTTTTTTTATTTTGTGGGGGGGAAGGTTTTTTTTGGCCCAAAAAGTGGGCCCGGGGAAAAAGGAGCCCGTTTGGGGGCCCCGGGGGGAAAAGGGTTTTTTTCCCCCGAAAAAGAAAAAAATGGGTTTTTAAAAAAGTTTTTTTTAATAGAAAAAAAAACATGGAAAAAACCTTTGGGAAAATTTTTTATGAAAAAAAATTTTTTTTTTATGTTAAAAAGGGTTAAAACCCTTTTTCCCCATAAAAAATTTTTGGGGGCAAATTTTAAAAAAGGAGGGGGAAAAGGGGAATTTTTTTTTTTTTTTAAAAACCCATGGCCAAAAAAGGGGAAAGAAAATTTTTTTTTTGAATTTTTTTTTTTTTCCCCCCTTTTTTTAAAATTTTAAAAAAAAAAATTTTTTTTAATTTTTTTAAAAAGGAAAAATAAAAAAAAAAATTATAAAATGGAAAATAACTTTTAATTTTTTTTTTATTCCCCTTTTAAAAACATTAAAAAAAAAGGGGGGTTTTTTCCCCCCCCGGGGGGGGTAAAAAGGGGTAAACCCCCCTGGGTGGGTTTTCGCCGGGGAAAATTTTTTCCGGGGGGTAAACCCGTTAAATTTTTATGTAAACAAAACCCTAAAAGCCCCCATCCCAATTTCCCTTTTTTTTGTAATGCAAAGGAAAAAGTGGAAAACAAAATAAAATTTAAATCCCCCTTTACTTTTTTAAACCTTTTAAACCCCCTCATTTTTTAAAAAAGAAATCCCTTTTTTTAACTTTTCCGATTTGGAAAAGTAAAAAAAAAAGAACCCCTTTTATTTTTCCGGCAAAGCCCCCTGCCCTTTTTTTTTTGATGCAAAATTTTTTGGTTTTTCAGTTTTTCTTTGTTTTTGGAGAGGGTTTTTAAATTTTCCCCCCCCCGAAACCCCTTTTTTACTAAAAAAAAATTTTAAAAAAAAATAGAAAAAAGAAAAAACGGGGGGAACCCCTTTTTGAAATTGGGGGAAAATAAGGGGTTTTCCCCTTTCCCCCCCCTAAAAGTTTTTAAAAATTTTTAAAACCCCAGGCAAAACCCCAAAAAACCCCAAATTTTTTTTGGGACTAAAAAACCTTTAAAAAGAAAAAAAAATTTTTTTTGGGGATTTAATTTATTAAAAATTTTTTTTTTTTTCGGTTTTTTTTTTTTTAAATTTTTTTTTAAAGTTTTATTTTTTTATTAAAGGCCCCATGGGGTTTAAAAAAACAAAAACCTTTTTAAAAATTTTTAATTAACTGGTTTTTTTTAAAACCTTTTTTTTTAAATCCCCCCCTTTTTTTTTATAAGCCCTGCCCATAAATAAAACCCCAAAAATATAACCCATTTAAAGGGGAAAATTTTTTTTTTCCTCAAAGGGAAATCCCCCAAATTTTAAAAAAACCCCTTTTTTTAACACTTTTTTTTTGAAAAAGTAAAATTTTGGGCCTTTTTTTTTTTTAAATATATTTTTTGGGTTCCCCCGGGGTTAAACCCCCCAAAAAAAATTTTCAAAAAGTTCCCCCCGTGGGGAAAGCGGTTTCAAAAAAAGGTTTTGGGGGGAAAACCCCCGAAATTTTTAAAGATTTTCTTTTTTAAAAAAATCCCAAAACAAAAAATTTTAAAAAATATTTAAAAGGGGTTTTTCCCCCCGGGGAAAAAAAAGTTTCCCCCCAGGGGAAAACCAAAAATTCCCCAAAAAAAATTTTTAAAAAAAGCTTTTAAAAATTTTCCCTAATTTCCAAATTTTTTAAAAAAAAAAAAAAAAATAAACCTGTAAATTTTAAAACTAAGGCAAAAGGGGTTTTAAAAAAAAATAAAATAAAAAAGGAAAAAAGTTTCCCCAATTTTAAAGGGCAACCCAGGGGCCCCTTGGGAAGGGGTTTTACCCCAAATTTTTCCCCTTTTTAAAAACTTGGTTTTTTTTAAAGGGGAAAAAAAAAAAATTTTAAAATCGTAATTTTATTCCAAAGTTTAATAAGCTTTAGGAAAAATTTTTGGGGCAAAATTTTAAATGCCTCACAAAAACAAGGGGCCCCCCAAAATTTTTTTTCATGAAGACCAAAACCCTTATTTTTCCCCGGGAAAAAAAAAAATTTCCCCCAATTTCCCTTTTAAAAAATTTTAAAATAAAAATTTTAAATTTAAACCTTTTTAAGGGGGGTTTAAAAATTAAATCCTTTTTTAAACCCAAAACAGAAAAAAAACGTTTTTTAAATTTTTTTTTGGAAAAAATGGAAAAAAGATTGGGGAATAAAAATTAACGGGTAAAAACCCCCAAACCAAAAAAGGAAAGTTTTTTTTTTTTTTAATTTTTTTTCCCCCAAACGGGAAAAAAGCCCCCTATTTTTTTTCACAAAGTAAGCCTTTTGGGAAAAAGGGGAAATTTTTAGGGCCCAAAACCCGTTTCCCCCCCCCCCTTAGGTGGTTTTAAAAAAAAAAACCCCAAAACCCGGTTTTTTTATGAAAACCCTTGGGGGAAAAAAATGGTCCCCCCCCAAAAACGCTTTTTTGTTTCCCCGGAAAAATTTTGTTTTCAACAAGATTTTTCCCCCCCATTTTTAGGGGGCCCCAAAATGTTTCCCCAAAGGGCACTCGGAGAAAAGGAAAAAAACCCCTTTTTTTTTTTTTTTATTTGGGGGTTTTTTAATTTTTTGCTTTGCCCCAAAATAAAAAAAAAATTTTGGAAAACCCCCTTTTTTTTTTTTTTCCCCTTAATTTTTTTTTCAGAAAAAACCCTTTCCCCCGGGGGGCCCTTTTTTTTTCCCCACCTCCCCCCCTTTTAATTTTCAAAAAAGGGGTTTTTTTCCCCCCAATTTTTTTTGGAAAAGGAAAATTTTTTTTGGTTTTTTTAAAAATTTGGGGGGCCCCCACTTAAATTTCCCCGGAGTCGGGGGTTTTTTTTTTCCCCCCCAGTTAAAAATAAAGGGGTTTGTTTTTTTTTTTTTTTTAAAACCCAATTTTTTAGTTTAAAACCTGGTTTTTTGATGATGGTACCCGGGGAAAATCCCCCAAATTTTCCCGGTTTTTTTAGTAGTAAAGGTTCCCAAGGGTTTAAAGAAAGGGGGTTTGAAAAAAAATTTTGAATTAAAAAAAAAATTTTTCAATTTTAAAAATTTTTTTAAAAAGGGAAACAAAAAATTGGGCAAATTTTTTTTTTTAAAAATTTTCCAAAATTTTAAAAAAACAATTAAGAAAACCTTTAAAAATAGTTTTTTTTTTATTTTGGTTTTAAATAAAAGGGCCTTTGGGTTTTTTTTTTGTAAGGGTTTTTTATTAAAAATTTTTGGGGAAAAAAGTGAAATTTTCGTAAAAAAACTTTTCCCAAATTTAATTTCCCCAAAACCCAAAAAATTTTTTTGGGAACCCCCAACCAACCCTTTTTGGGAATCAGAAAAATTTTTTAAATTTGGGGGTTTTATCCGGGAAAAAAAACGGGGAAAAATTTCCAAATCAAATTTACTCCCAAATTGGGAAATTGCCCCCACTGTTTTTTGGGGGGGTTCCCCAAAGTAAAAATTTCCTAGTTTTTTTCCCGGGCCCCGTCCCTCAATTTCCCAAACCAAAAAACCAAAAGTGGGGGGGAAAAGGTTTTTTTTGGGGGTTTTTGGCCAAATTTTTTTTTAAATTTTTAGCTTTTTTTTTAAAAAGTTTTTTTTTTTACTCAACTTAAAGTTAAAAATTTTTGGGTTTTTTTTTTTTTAAAAAAAGTTTTTTTAAGCGACCAAAAAATAAAAACCCTTTTTTTTAAAAACTCCCCCGCCCCATTTTTTTTACTTTTTTTTTTGAAAATTCCCGGGTTTGGGTTGTTTTAATGCCTTTGTTTAAAAATTTTTTTTTTTTGGTTTGGTTTCCCCCAAAAAAAAAATTTCTAGGCAAAACAAAGGCCCCCGCCAAAAACAAACAAATAAAAAAAAAGGTGGGGCCTTTTGGGCCCAAAATTTTTTTTTTTTTAGATTTTTTCCCGGTTTTTTTAAACCCAAAAAACCCCTTTTTTGGGGTAAATTGGGGGGGTTTTTTTTAAATGGGGAAACCCTTTAAAAAGGGTTTTTTTTTAAACCCGGAACCCGAAAAAATCCCAAAAAAAAAACCCAAAAAAACCTTTGGAAAACCCCACCCGCCCCGCAAAATTTTTTAGGAAATTTTAAAAAAAAAAGTTTTTGTAATAAATTATTTTAAGGGAAAATATGCCCCCCAAAAAAAAATACTTTTTTTAAAACGAGGGGGGGCCTTTTTTTTTTTTCCCCGAGAAACCCCTAGGTCCGAGGTTTAAAAAATTTAAACCAAAAGCCCCTTAAAAGAATTTAATTATTCCCGGAACCCCCGGGGGTTTTTCTTTTTAATATTTTTTTTTTTTAATTTAATTTTTTTGGGCCCCAAAAAAATATTTTCCCCACCAAAGAGGGATTTTTTTTTAAAGAAAAATTCCCTTTTTTGTTTTCCCCCTGGCGAATATTTTGTAAAAGGTTTTTTTTTACATTTTAAAATTGGGGGGTTTTTTTTGCGGAAATTTTTGTTTTTTTCCTTTTTCTTTTTTTTTCCCCCTTTTTTTAAATTTTCCCCCTTTTAAAAATTTTTTTTTTAAGGGAAAAATTTTTTTTGGTTTTTTTTCCCCTGGGGGGATTTTTTAGAAAAAAGCCCCAAAAATTTTTGGAAAAACCAAAAAGAAAAAAAAAGTGGGTTTTTTTTTTTAAAAGACCAAAACATTTTTTTTGTTTTTTTTTCTTAAACCCAAACCGATTAAATCCTTTTTTACTTTTTTCCGCACTAAGGGGGCCCAAAAATATTTTTTTACTTTTTGGGGGGGGAACCCCAAACTGGTTTTAAAAGTTTAAACCCCGTAAAAAGGGGGTTCCCCCCCCTTTTTTCCCCCAACGATTTTTTTTAAATAAAATTTTGAAAAATAAAAAAAAAAAAGGGAAAAATTTGGGGGGGCATTTCCCCAATTTTCCCCCTTTTTTTTGCACATTTTTTTTTTTTTTTTATAAAAAACCCCTTTTTTTTTTTGGTGTTTTTTTTTTCTTAAATAAAAAGAAAATTTTTTTAAACGGTTTAAAACCCCCATGAAAAAAACCCCAACCCTAAAACCGGGGACCCCGGGGGAAATTGAAATTTGGGTTTTGTTTTTTTTTTTTTTTTGGACGGGGGTTTCCCCTTGGGGGGGGCTGGTTTTGGGTTCCCTTGGAAAAAATTTTTTAAAGGAAACAAAATGGGGGGGATGCCTTTGGGAAAAAAAATTTGGGAAAAAATTGGAAAAACCAAAAAATTTTCAGTAAAATTTTTTTGGGGGAAAAAAAATTAAAAGGTTTTTTTTTTCCTCAAAGGGAAAAGGCCAAAAAAAAAAAATTTTTTTTTTTTTTCAGATAAAAAAACCATTAGGCAAATTTGTTTACATTGCCTTTATTCCCCTTTTGATTGAAATCCCCTCACTAAACCCCAAATTAAATTTTTAAGTAATTAAACACATAAAACAAACCCCGTGTTTTTTTTGTAAAAAATTCTTTTTAATATAGTTGCAGAATTCTTTCGATCCAATAAACACATAAAGTGAAAGGGGAAAAAAAATTAATTCGAAAAAAAATATATCCCAAATTAAAATTTAAAAAATTTTTTTTTTTTTTGAATCTAAATGAAAAAAAATTTAAAAAAATCTATGACAAAGAAATAGATCATTAAGCATTAATAATTATAGATTTTTTATAACCCGCCCTAATAAAATCTTTCAAAAAAAAAACTAATTTTTTTTTGTTTTTCAGCAAAAAAAAAAATCTTTAGGGTTTTTTCTTTAAGCAAGCCCTAAAAAAATCTCCCCATTGGAACCCAAAAGCCCGAAAAATTTTTTCTTTCCCCCAAGTAAAAAAAAAAAACACTGTTTTTTTTTTTTTACTTTCAAATTTTCGTAATATAAAAAAAATAAAAATAAGAAAGTTTTTGCGTTTGGGGTTGGGGAAAGTCCCCCAAATGGAGGTTTCATGTTTTTTTTAACATTTCGGAAAGGGGTTTTCCCCTTTTCCCTGATTTTAAAAAGTATTTTTTTTTTTTTTCATTGGTGAGTCTTTTTGTCCCCAAACCCCCTCTATAGCTTGAACTAAAAAACGCTAAAGGACCCCTTCCCAAATTTTTTCTGTCCCCTGTAATTGGGTTTTTTTGTTTAACAATTTTTAAAGAACTGTGGGGGTTCAAACGCTGTGTTCCTCCCCCCTTTTCATTTTTTTCACTTTAGAAATTTTTTATAATAATCGGGCAAACGACCTGATTTTTTTTTTTCACAATTGGGGGAAAAAAATTTTTTTAAACTGCTTTTTTATAAGTCAGCCTACGTAAAACAACTTTTAAATTGACTGCCCTTTTTTTCAGCTAAAAAATATTTTTTTTCGCCATGCAAAAGTATACTGGGTTTTTTTCACTCATTTTTTTCCTTTTCTAATTTTTTTTTTCCCCCCTCAAAAAAAGTTTTTTTCACTTTTTTTTTAATTTTTTTGAAAAACGTTTTTTTTTGAAAATTCAAATTTTAGCCCTTCACTCCACAAATCCTCCACACAATTTTTTTTTTTATAAAATTTTTTTTCAACCAATTTAAACAGTTTTTTTGAAAGCAGTTTTAAAATTTTTCAAGTATTCTTTAAAAAAAATTTTAAAAATTTTTAAACTTAGTGGAAGAACGTCAAGTGGGCATTTTTTTAAAAAAAATTTTAATTTTTTTGTGTCAATGAACATTTCTAATACTTTTAAGGATAACCAAGGGTTTCCCCCTTTTTTTTTTTTAAACTTACAGGTTTTTTTAAATTTTACAATCTTGTGGACTCGGGTTTTTTTTTGAGAAAAATCATGCATGCCCAACAGGGTAGTGCCTTCCCCCCTTTCCAAAATATTGGGGGTTGATTCAAAGAAGTTTTTTTTTTAAAAAATATTTATCTTTTTCGGAAAATAAACTGTTTTTTTTAATAACACAAATGTAAAATAGAATTGGAAGGGAAAACATAAATTATTTAAAAAAAAAAAGGTTTTTTAATATCAGTATTTTTTTTTGATTTTTGGGTTTTTTTTTGGGAAAAAAGCGGAAAAAAGGATTTGACGTCCAATACCCCAATTTTAAAAACCAAAGCCGACAACACCCCCTTTTTTTGGATTTACAAGATAGAGAAGTTTTTTTTTATTTCTTTTTTTGTTCGGCCCAAAAATTTTTTTTTATTTTTTTTTACCCTTTAGTTTTTTTAAAAACCCTTCAAGATATAAAAATGATTATTAATTTTAAAAAACCCAAAAAAAGCAAAAAGTTTTTCCCAAATTGGAAATTTTAAGAAAAAAAAATCGGTTGTAGGCCTAGGGAATTGGGGGTTTACAAAAAAAAAAGATTGTCTTTTAAAAATTTTAGATTTTTTTTCAGGTTTTTTCTTTCTGTTTCGTTTTTAAAAATCCAAA
>JAFNEN010006662.1:0-15362 GCA_019343175.1 Oedothorax gibbosus
TTTGGTAGTTTTTTTAATTTTAAATTTGGTAATTTTTTTTGTAGTTTTTTTCTCCTAAAACTTTCTGGCAACCTTTTTTTAAAAAACAAAGAAAAAAAAACCCGGCTATTTTTCTTTTGTGAAACCAAACCCTAAAAACATAAAATAGAAAAGGACCCCGCTCATTGGGTCTTTCAAAACAGCCTTTTTTTAAAAACGTACCAAAACATGAAAATTCCCCCCAAAGGAAAAAAGCAAAATTTTGGGAATTTAAAACCGGGGGGGGGTACAAATTTCCCTTAGAAACCCCATGCCCCCAAAGTTCCCCCCCGAACCCCAAAAAAAAAGAAAAAGGTAGGCCGGCAAAACCTGAAAAGGGGACTCACAATTTTTTTTTTTCCCCCCAAGGGCACTTTGGGTTTTTTTAAGCTCCCCGGCCCCCCCCATGGGCCCCCTTTTTTTTTTAAGTTTTTTTTCCCGACGGGTTTTTTTTCCCTTTTTTTGTTTTTTATTTTTTTTTTCCCAGCCCTTTTAAATTTATAATATTTTATTAAATTCGTCCCCAAAAATGAGGAAAAATTCCTTTTTTTCAAGTTTAATTTTTTTTTTTTAAACCGGGACAAGTTTTTTCCAAATTTTTTTTGTTTTTAGTTTTTTTTTTAATTTTTCAAAAAGTGGGGGGTAAAAAAAGGATTTTTTTTCCCCCCCACTTCCCCAGGTAACAATTTTAAAATTTTGTTTTTTTGCCAAAACTTTTTTTAAAAAAAATTTGGGGTTTTTTTTTTAAACTAAAACTTTTTTTTTAAAAAGGGGAAATTTAATTTTTAAAGAGCCCCCTTTTTTAAATTTCTTTAAGAAAAACATCTTTTATGGAAATTTAAGGGGGAAAAGCCCCTAAATATTTTTAAAATTTTCCCCTTAATTTTTAATTTTTCAAAACAAACCTTTAAATTTGAATTACAAAAACAAAGAAAAAAATCTAAATATCTTTAAAGGAAATTTTCTTAAAAAAATCAAAAAAAAAAAAAAAACTTAAAGCAATCCCCAAACCCTAAAAGGGCAAGCAAAAATTCCCACGACAAAAAAAAACCCCCACAAAGAGGAAAAATTTGTCGTCCCCCAAAACCCCGCCCGCGATAATTTGCCCCCAAAAAAAGCAACTTTATTTTGCCCCCAAAAAGCAATTCCCTTTTTTTTTCCTTTCCCCCGTTCCTTTTTTTTTTACCACCAAAAATTTTTCCCCCGGGCCCCCCAATGTTCCCAAATCCCCTTTTTTGGGAAAAAAATTTACGATTCCCCTTTCCCCCCGCACGGGGAAAAACCAATTGGAAGGGGGGGTTTGTTTAAGGGTTTGCCCCCAATTGGGGGCCCCGTCCATTTTAATTTTATGTCTTTTGGGAAAAAACCCAAATTTTAATTTTTTTTTTAAAGAAATTTTTGGGAAAATAGCCCCAATCCTAATCTGGGTTTTTTTTGCTTCAAAAAGACGTTAAAACCCCCCCCAAAAACCCCCCCTTTCAAAAAAATGCCCCCTCCCCCCCCCAAAACCTCCCAAACCCAAAATTTGGGGGGAAATCGTGAGAAAAGGCCCATCAAAAAGATGGCCCCCCATGGGTTTTGGGGGCCCAAAAAACCCAATGGGTTTTTGGTTTACATGGGGTTTTTTTTTTGTTTTTAAAAAACCCAGTTCCCCCCCTTGTGGGTTTGGTTTTTAAAAAAAAATTTTTGGGTTTTCGAGTTCGAAAAATTTTTAATTTTTTTTGTAAACTTTTTTTAAAAAGGCCCAAAAAATAAAAGGCTAATTTTTTTTTTCATCATAACCCATTCCCCCAAAGGTTTTAAGGAAAAAAAACCAACGGGGGGTTTTTTTCCCTATAGGAAATTTTTCTAAAGAAAAAAGGGGAAGGGAAGGGGGTTTTTTTTTAAAATTTTTTTCTTTTTTTTTTTTGGGGTAAATTTCCCAAATATTTTTTTTTTTCTTTTAAAACTTTTCGTAAGCATTAAATTTTTTATTTTTTTTTTTTTTTTTTTTTCCCCCCTAATATATAAATTTTTTAAACCCCCTAATTTTAAATTTTGTTTTTTATTAGATTTTTTATTCAATTTTTTGTTCGGGGCCCCCCTTTCCCTTTTTTTTCTAAATATTTTTTTTGTTTTTTTTAATTAATAAGGTTTTTAAAAAAAAAAAAATTATCAATCAATATCCCAATTCGCCCCCAAATTTCCCAATTTCTTTTTTTAATGCAATTTTTTTTAGTTTTTAGATTTTTTTTTGATCTTTTTTCCTTTATTTTTTTTAAAATTTTTGTTGTTTTTTTTCGAAATTTTTATAAATATTTAAATTTTTTTTAAGGGGAAAATTTTTTTTAATTCTTTAAAAGGAGCAATTTTTTAAAAAGGGGGGTTTAGTATTTTTCCCCGGCGCGGGAACCCCGAGGTTTTTCCCCCATAGGGGGGGGGAATCCCCCGGGTTTTTTTTTTTTTTTGGGGGGGGGGGGGGGGGGGGGGGGTGAGGAAAAATTTTTTAAAAAAATAATTTTTTTTTAAAAATTTCCCCAATTTTTTTTTTAACAAAAACAATTTTTTTAAAACCCCTTTATAAAATTTTTAAATTTAAATTAAAAATTAAAACTTAGCCCCCAAAAAAATTTTTAAATAATTTTTTTTGAAAAATATTTTTTTTTGTTAAAGAAAGTCTTTTTTAAAAAGGGTGATTTTGGGTATTAAAAAAAAAATGAAAAAATGTTTACAAAAAGTTTAATTTTAAAAAATTTTTTTAAAAAAATATTAAAGCCCCCTTTAAAAAAGAGGGGAATTCCCCAAAAGGTTTAAAAAAAGCAATGTCAAAAAATTTTTTTTAATTTTCCCTAAGAAGATCCCCCGAAAAAATTTTAAAAATATTAAAATTTTTTTTAAAAATTTCGTTTTTTTAAAATCAGATATTTTTCGTTTTTTTTCCCCTAAAAAAATAAGTTTTTTAAATTTTTTAAAGAATTTTTTTTTGTAAATTTTTTTTTTTATAAAATTTTTTTATTTTTTTGGTTTTTTTTTTTAATCGCAAAAAAAAACCTCAAACCCCAAATTTTTTTGATTTTAAAAAAAAAACTCAAATTATAATTTTCAAAAAAAAATGGCCCCCCCCCCCCCAAAAAACCCCATTTTTTATACTAAAACGTTTTTTAATTTTTTTTGAAAACTAAACAAAAGGGGATTTCCCAAAGGTTTTTAAATAAAAAAATTTTCATTTTTTTTTTGCCAAGTGTAAAAAAAATTTATATTTTAAATTAAATTTTTATAAGGGGTTTTCAATTAAAAACCAAAATTTTTTTGCCGCAATTAAAAATAAAAAAAAACTAAATTTTCCCCTTTTTTTTTAAATTTTGGGGTGAATCCTTTTCAACCCAATTTTTTTTTGGAAACCAAACCCCCCGGGGGGATATCCTTCCCCGGGTTTTATATTTGCCCAAAATTCCAACCCCCTTGGGGAAAAACCCCTTGGGGGTATATTTTTTTAAGTTTCCCAAAACCCCGTTTTGAAGATTAGAAAGGGAAAAAAAATCTTCATCCCCAATTTTGGGCCAAAAGGGGGTCCCCCCCCCCCCCAAAAGGGGGGGATTTTTTTTTTAATTAAAATTTTTTTTTTTATTGGTTTTTTAAAAATGTTTTTTTTTAAAAAACATGGGGGATAACAAAAAGGTTTAATTTTTTCCAAAACCCCTTTTTAGGAAAAGGGCTAAAAAAAACCCCCCCCGATTGGGTTTGGCCCTTTTTTTTCCCCGAGGGGGGTTTAAAAAATTAGTTACTAAAGGCCCCGCCATTTTTAAAAAACAATACAAAAAAATCTTATTCCCCTTTTTAATTTTTTTTAAACGTAAACAATAAGCCAAAACCAAAAATTTTTTTAACGAATTTTTTTTTTTTTCCCCCCCTTTTGGAAAAAATTCCCCCCGGAAACAAAGGGGCCCCCAAAATTCAAGGGGGGGGTTACAAAGTAAACGCCACCTTTTTAAAAAAAATTTAAGGAAAAAACCCTTTTCTTTTTTGGTTTGGGGGTTTTTTTATATAAAAAACAAAAAAGGGGAAAAATTTGGGTTCCCCAAATTTTTAAAAATTTTTTTTCTTTAATTTTTTTTATATTTGGGTTTTAAAATTTCTAAAAAAGTCAACCTTTAAATTTTAATTTTTTTTCCAAAATTTTAAAAATTCCCAAATATTTTTCTTAAATTTTATAAAATAAGCCCCTTTTTTTTTTTTTTTCTCCCCCTCTTTTTTTTTAAAAAAAGCATTTTGTCTTACCCCCATTTCCCCTTTTAAAAGAAAACCCAATTGTTTTTTTAAAATTTTTCCCAAAGGGCCCCCCAAAATTTTTTTCGTTTAGCCTGGGAAAAAAAAGGGGGTTTTAAAAAATTAAAATAAAAAAATTTTTTTTAACCAAAAATTTTATTGTAAACCCCAATTTAAAAAGTTTTTATTTTTTTTTTAGCAACTTTTGGAAAAAAACCTTTCCCCGTAATTTTTTTTGGTTTTTAAAAAAAAAAATAACGGTTTTTTTTCCTTAAAAATTTCGAAGGTTTTTTGAACACTTTAAAAAAAGGGCTGCCCCCAAATTTCGATCACTTGGGGGGGGGGGAAAACCCCACAAAAATTTTTTTATAAAAAGGGACCCTTTAAAAAAATAGGTTTTGGGGCCCAAAATAAAAACTGAATTTAAATGACACTTAAAACAGCTTCCCCCCCCAAAAGATGTAAAAACCTTTTTTAAAAACCCCCTAAAGCAAAATTTCCCCAAAACCGGTTTTTTTAATTTTAAATTTTTTTTTGGGTTTTTTTTGATGCCCCCCAAAAAGAAAATGAAAATTTGTTTAAAAAAAAAAATCTATCCCAATTTTTTTCTTTCCCTTTAACGGAAAAAAAGGTTAAACCCAGATGGAAAAATCTAATAAAACAGGAAAAAAAAATTTTTTAAAAATAAAAGGTTTTCAAAAATAGTAAAAATGGGAAAAAAAGTCGTTTTTTTTTTTTTGGGCCTTTTTTTTTAAGTTTTTATTTTTTTTGATTTTACAGAAAACCCCCCTAAAAAAAAAAAAAAAAAACTTATTTTTTAAATTTTTTTTTAAAAATCCCCCAAAACTTTTCCCCAAAAATTTCACACACCCGTTTTTTTTCAAAAATTTAAAAAAAATTTGTAAACCCCTTTTTTTTTTTTAAGAAAATTCCAAATTTTTTTAAGAAAATTTTTTTTGGGCCAAATTAAAAAAATTTTTAATTTCAATGTTTTTTTTTTTAAATTTCCCCCCCCCCTTTAGAAAAATGAATGGTTTTTAAAAAAAAATACCGGGGAAAAAAGCAGAAAAAATTAAAAATTTTTGGTTTTAAAAAAAATAGGGAATTTTTCCCCCCAAAATTTTTTTAAAAAAAAATTTCCTTTTCCTTCATAATGAAAGGTTTCTTTTATTGGGGGTTAATATTTTTTTTTAAGGGGGTTTTAATAGGCCCCCCCCCCCGACCCAAAAATTTTTTTTACTTTAACATTAAAAATTTTAAATTTTTTTAAAAGCTTTTCTACAAAACAATCGGAAGGGTTTTTTCTTTTTTGGGAAAAACCGGGTTTTTTTTTTCCAGCAGGCCCCCTCTTTTTTTCAACTCGTTAAAATTTGTACCCTAAAAAAATTCCCTTTTTGGACCTTTTTTTAAAAAATTAAAAATTTGTGGAAAAACCCCCCAAAAAAAAAAAAAAGGGGGCGAAGCTTTTTCTTTTTTCCCGAGCGGAAAAATGGCAAATGGGGGAAAAAAAATTAAAAGGGGAAAAAAGGGGGAAACCCCCATTTTTTTCATTTTTCACCTGTTCCCTTCCTTTTTCAATCCTAATCTTTTTTTTCTCTTTAAAAGGACAACCCACCCCCCCCCCCATCATGAAATAATTTTTTTATGAGGGGGGGCCCTGGGGGGGATATAAAGAACTAGGCCCCCTTTCCCCTAATTTTTGGGGGAATTTTAAAACCGTGACTTTTTTGGGCCCGTCCCCCTAAAAAGGGTTGCCGGGGGTTTTTTTTAGTTTTTTACCCCCTTTCTGTAAAGGGAAAAAAAGGGGATTGTTTTTTTTTGTTTTTTAAAAAGAAACCCAAGCCCCCGGGGGGGGTAAAAAACCCCCCCCTGGTTTTTTTTTTTGTTTTTTTTTTGTCCCGGTTTTTTTTTCCCTTTTATAGACTTCCCCCTAGC
Source organism: Oedothorax gibbosus (assembly GCA_019343175.1). NCBI lineage: Eukaryota > Metazoa > Arthropoda > Arachnida > Araneae > Linyphiidae > Oedothorax > Oedothorax gibbosus. The sequence continues at coordinate 6,199 of JAFNEN010006662.1, forward strand.
GGGAATTTCCCCCCCTTGTTTTTTAAAAAAAAAATTTAAAATTGGGAAAATTTAAAAGAATTTTTCTGGCAAATAATATTTTCTTGGAAAACAGAAACAAAAAAAAAAAAAACTCATTTTTTTTTTAATTTTTTTTTCTCCCCGGGCCCCAACGGTAAAAAAATTCCCCAAATAGGGCCCCCCGGAAATTTCCCTCCCCTTTACCGCGGAAAAACCCTTCCTTTCTTAAAAATTTGCCCACCGACTTTCCCCAAAAAAAAAAAAAAATTTTCCGAACCCCCGAATAAAATTTTTTTTGGGGCAAACCCCAATTTTAAAAAACTATGTTAATTTTTCGAGTATACGCCGGGCCCTTCTTGTAGGAGGGGGTAAAGGGGTTTTCCCCCTTTTTTCCCCGTGGGGGGAATAAATTTTATGGCAACGGGGGGGAAATATTTTAAAAAAAAAAAATTTTTGGGAAATTTGCCAAGGGGAATTTCAATTTTAAAAATTTAAAAAATTTTTGGTTTTTTTTTAAATTTTTTAAATTTAAACCCCTTCCCAAATTTTAAATTTTTTTTTTTAAAAAAAATTTGGAATGTAGCCAAATCTGATTTTTTGCTTCAAAATGACGTATCCCACTTGCTGTGGGTTTTGGGGGTTCTTTCCCTGTGAAAGTGGGTGACAGACAGACGATTATAAAATTTTCCACTTTATCGTTATAAACGTATTGTGGAAGCTAAAAGGTCTAATCTATAATCTAAAGGTCTGCGGGGGCCGGGTTTTTTTTTAATTAATTTGTTAAAAAATTTTTTTTTTTTTTTTTTTTGGGGGTTTAAAAATTTTTTTTTTTTTTTTTTTTTTTTAAAAAGGGCAAGCATGCGAGGCGGCAGGTCCGTGGGGCGCGAAAATGAAAGAATGTCCGAAGGAAATTTTTACTCGTGAGAGTTTTTTGTCTCCGGGGGGGGAGGTTTTTTTCGCCTCCCGCTTCCCATTGGAAAAAGTTTTTTTTTCAGTGGGTTTTAACCGTCGGGGGGGTCTAGTTGTGGACGACGCCCGGGGGGGCAGGTCATCTATTCGTTTTACCCGACCAGGCAGTGATGTAATGCCATTTTCATTTAAAATTTTTTTTAAAAATTAGACAGTTAAACGGATTTCGGAAAGGAAATCTCCCGATGTTAATAGCAACTTTCCTTTTTTTTTTTAAATTGCCCCGGAAGTAAAATTTTTTTAAAGTGGGCCCTTCAGAATTTTTTTTTTTATTGATTAGGACTGATCCATTTTTTGAACTCTAAGGGTAACTCTACAAAAAAATTTAAAATTTAAAAAGGGGATTGTAAAAACGTAAACAATATTAAAAAAAAATATCCTTTAAAAAATGATTTAAAACCACATTTCGTATAAAATGAAAAAAAACAATTATAGTTTTTCTTGTAAAATTGAGTATGATTTGTTTTTTTGGGTTTCAGACGTTTCCGGGGGGGCCAAACTTAGCAAAAATTCTGGCCCCTTTAAGTCAACCGTACCTATTTTTTTAAAATATTTCTTTAGTTATTTCTTTAAAAATTAGTTGAAATTTTTTGTTTTTTTCTTTTATTAATTTTTTTAAAAGCAAAAAATTTTTAACCCCATGAAATTATCAAAAAATTACATTTTTTGTTTTTTGTGCAAAAAAAAATCTTGAGACAGTTTTTTTTAAGAAAAATCGCTTTTTTGACAATTTTTTTTTTTTGAGTCAAAAAAAAAATTTTTTGACATATCGAAAATAAAAACGTTTTTTTTTTTCCCAAAAATTTTTTTTTTTCTTAAAAAAAATTATATAGAGATAATTTAAAAAACTTTAACCACTAATAGCGGTTTTGGGATACTTAGTATACCGCATGGAAAAAAAAAACCTAATGATATTTTCAAATTTAAAAAAAAAGTGATATGTCCGTCTTCAAATTATTGAAGGCATAATTTTTTTAAATAAAAAATTTTCCCTTAAATTATTTTTTTTGAGTAACCCCAAAAAATTATTTTTAATGATTTTGGAAAAATTAATTTTATAAAAATTTCATAAAATATTTCTTGCCCTTGTCCCCGACTATCAACTTCTTTTAAAAAAAAATAAAAAATTTTTTTTTTCGGAAAATAAGATTTATTTTAATTTGCAATGGGTTGTTTTTTAAAAACTTTTTCCACAAAAAAAAAACACAAAACCAAAAAAATCGCAGTTTGGGGCGCGTGACCTTTTTTTAAAAATTAAAAATGCGTTTCAACACTTTTTAAAAAAACCCAAACACCAATGATATAGCAGTATAAAAGTGCGGGGACGCCCCTAAAAAAATTTCCCATTAACTGCACGTTTTTCAAACAAAACTTTTTTTTTAAAATTTAGGCTTTTCACCCTTTTTTTTGTTGTTTTTTTAATATTAATTTCTCATTTCAAAAAACTTTTTATGGTTTCCCCATACCGTCCCCTTTTTTGTTAAAGTGACGGAGGGGGACAGTATAAAAGCAATGTGCCCCCTTTTCATGATGAAAATTGGTCTGCAAAAAAATTTTTTTTTACTTTTTTTAAAAAAAAAGCTTTTTTTTCCCTAAGCGAATTTTTTAAGAGATCAGCTTTTTTTTTTGTCTTCGGTTTAAAAAAAACAGCTCTCTTTAAAAAACGAAAAATCAAGAAAAAACAGTCAGATTGGGGATGTCCCATCTATTTTTTGTAAAATGCAACTAACTAAAAGAAAAAATGAAAAAAGGGGTAAGAACCTCCTCCACAAGTGAGGGCATTCCCCCTTTCACTAGAGGAGATTAATTTTAACCCATAGTGTTTTTTTTTTTGTTTATTTTTGTTTGTTTTGAAAAGGAAATTTTGCCCCAGAGTGGTACTTTTGTAATCATTTTTAAATGTACACCCCCCCGGGGGGGGGGGGGGGAGGAATTATATAGGTATTCCCCCCGGTTGTGATGTTGGCTTGATTAAAACCCCGCTTCCCCGTTTAGAAGCCTCCCAATTAGACAGACACAGAAAGTTTTTTTTTTTACTGTCCGGGAAAAAAGGAAGTAAACCAGGGGAAGGCGGGAAAAATCAAACCCCCCACCCGTTCAGCGCGCAGCTGCTAGCGTAAGGGGGTTTTGTTTCACGGAGGTTGGAAATAGCCTGCGGTTTTTTTTTTTTCATGTCTATTTTAATGCCCCCTTTCAATGTTTTGAAAAAAATTTTGAACAGTGTTGATTAAAAAACTACGAGAAAATACCACTTAATTCAAAAATTAAAAAAAACATCCCAAAAAAAAATACTGAAAAGCTTTTCACTTTTTTTTTTTAAAGGGTCACTAAAAAGATTCCAAATGCTCTGTATTTTTACGAATTTTTTTTTTTTAATTTTAGAATATTCAAAAAATTATGATATGATTTTTTTAATTTTAGAATTTAAAGGGTATTTTTTGTAGTGTTTTTCCCCAAAACTGGGGGGAAAAACACTGTTGAAAGACATCAAAACCCAAAAATAGACACACCGTGTTTCGCTCCAATGGGGGGGGGGGGGGATTTCAAAAAAAACGGGGTTTTTTAAATTTTTGGCCCCACCCACTTCCATAAAGAAAAAGACGTCATTTGGCGGTTTTTAAAAAACTTGACCCCCAAAGCCCCAATTTTTTTAAAAATTTAATTTTCGGGAAAAAAAATATAACTGAAAGTGCGATCTAGTGTCAACCCACATCTACTTCTGCAATCAAGACTGTTTTATGAGGGGTTAGTGAGCCATGCTCAGAAATCAATCGCCCCCAATTTTTTTAATTTTCTTTTTTCACTTTATTTCTTTTTGCTAATAAAAAATAAAATCGCGAATTTTAATTTTACCTTCCACAAACGAAAGACTTGGAAATAGCATTAATATGTAGGGGAAGGGGAATTAAACTTTTTTTATTGCTATACATTTACGATTAAATAATTAATTATAAATTTTTTTTCGAAAATTGTGTTTTTTTTTAAAAGTTCTTAATCCGAAAAATTTTTTGGGGAAATGATAAAATTTCAAAAGTTTTTTATTGAAAAATCTTTTATTTCTCTCATAAAAACAATAGATGATCCAAAATTTTCCCCAAAATTTTCTTTTTTTTTTAAAATCTCTTATAGACAATGGAAAAAGTTATTTTTAATTTAATTGGATTTTTTTTAAATTGTATAGAATTCAAATTTTGTGTTTTATCATAGTAACATAGAGACATATATATATCATAGTAACATTGAAAAAATGGTCAATTCTTGGTTCTGGTCGAGGGAATTCAGGGAAAAAATGAAACGTTAACTAAGAAATTTTATCGTTATTATTTAAGAAAAAAATGTTTTTCTTTTTTACAATATTTTTAAATAAAATTGGTATTTAAAAGGATTCACTTTTTTTTTTCCCTTTAAAAAACCAAAATTTTTTCCCCTTCTCCGCCACCCCCCCAAAAAAACATGAATAAATACTAATAATATAAGTGCATTTTCGAAGGAGAATACAAAATTGTATATACCAAATCAAATATTTTTTTTACTCCAAAAAAATAGTACTTAAATTTATATTATGTATTTACATTCTTTCTTTCCAAATAAAAAAGAAAATAGAAACCAAATCAATCGTTAACAAAGATATGGCGTACCCCCATTTTTTTAAAGTTTTTTTGGCTTCCAGTAAAATTTATTGTCGATAAAATTGGTGGAAGAATTGGAGCCAAGTAAAACCCAATAAAAAAGAAGCAATTTTTTATGGCTCCAGGAAACAACCCCAGAGGGTCAAACCACTCGCCATCCGGGGCCTCTTCCTTTAAAAACATTCATTAATTTAGATATAGCGTGCTTTAAAATTTAATAGTGTTAAGCCCTTTTTCCACTAGCGTTTTTAATCCAATAAACTTAAAGTAGTTTAAAAATTGATCCGTTGGGAAAAAAGTGCCTTTTTCCATAGCAAATTTGACCCGTAGTCTCGAACCCAAAATTTTTTAAAAAAGGGTTTTTTTTTGGGGGGTTTCGAGGTAGCGATTTGTTTATATTTACAAATTGCATCATTAAAAGATTCATCTTCTAATGCAAATCCCTAATTAACAATATTTAATTAATTATTTGTTTTTACGCTGCTATATGCAAATTCTAATTTTTGTTACAATATAAGATGATATTGCATTTAAAAAAGTCTATAAAAATTAGTCATACCTGCAAAAAACCCTACGTGGGAAAAGTGTAAGTTTTTTAAAAAAAATTCAAACACAAAAAAAGAAACTTATTTCAAAAATTTAAATTTTTTGCCGAGAAAAATAAAAATCTTTGAGTGTTTTTTTTTTCAAACACTTTTTCGATTAAAATGATAAAATTAAAAAGGGTTTTTTTAATTTTACTTTCAAAAAGATTTTTATTTTACTGCCTTAAAAATAGCTACAAGACTGCTAGGCCAAAAAATAACCTCGAGGGATACAGACGTATAAACCCTCCCTAACTGTCGGGTTTTTTCAAAACACACATAATTTTAAAAATAAATAAAAATTGAATAATTTTATTTTTTTTAAATGAAACATGGAGGAGCGTCAAAAACCTCACTATAGAATATATATATTTTTTTTAAATATTTAAAAAATTAAAATTTTTTGGGTTTAAAAACTTTTTTTAAAATCTCAGCTTTGAAACAAATTTACACTTCAGCTAATTTTTTATCCCCCAGGGGGACATACATCATAAACGGTTCCCCAACTTTGAAAAAAAAATTATAAAATTAAATTTTTTTTTTTTTTTTTTTCTAAATCAAACATTCATCTTACAAAAATTTTAGTATATTTTAAAAATCAAGTTAAAAGCAACATAAAAAGCACACCCCCCAAAAAATGAAAGTGTTTATTGAAAAAGGGTTTATTTAAATCAAATTTGGACACAGAATTGTTCTTGAAGTAGTACCACAGAGTTATTTAGTCTTAAATTTGGGTTCATCATTTTTTTATCATAAGTTAAAAACCCAAAAAAACCCCTAATTGATACAATAAATGACCAAAAAAAAGAGCATTTTTATCATTTTAGCCCTTTCCCCTGAGAACAAAATATGATTGCAAACTGGTTTAATGTTCTTTTTTGGCTTAGGCAAAAAAAAGTGGATCCGAAATTTAAATTTTAAAATTAACTTGTATCATAGTTATGGAAAAATTAAATGAGCATAGTAAACACAAATACTTCAAAACTGATGCTATTTTGCGAAAACAATGAAAGGACAATTTACCGAAGTCTATTTTAAATATAGATTTTAAATTTCTAATTAAGATGTTAATTCCATTTTAAAATCATTCTTTTGTGGATCATAAACACAAGTGTTTCTGTTTTTTTATAAACCTTAACAAAAAAACCCAAATGAAAATTTTCCCAAACAAATAGGAATCGAAAATTTAAATAGTCATGAGTCTCCCATTAAAAACCAAGTTGACTTTGTCTGGGCAACTGTGAGCGTATATAGCTTGGCTACCACTTTTCACTGATATGAAAGAAAACATCACATTTCGTCATACAACCAACCCCCGGACAAAGTCATTATTTATTAATTTTTAAATCTTTTTCCTCTTCATCAAATTACAGATGTATCATCCCCGGAAAGGGTTTAAAAAGTGACCACCATTTGTGTTTTTTGGGGGGGAATCGGGAAATTTAATCGGGTGTGAAGGAATCGTCACAAATTTTGATGCGCTTTGATGGAGAATTACCCAAACTTATTTTTCTCTTTTAGAAAATATTTTTGTCGGGGCTTGCTTGTTTTTAAATAAATTTGTTGAGGACAGTTTTTATTTTGGGGGAACTTTGGAATGGGAATAACCTGTTAGATTTTAAGTAATCAGCATTAACGTACCCCCAGAACTGAACTAATTATTTAAAGAAATCAAAAATTTCCCTAAAAAGACTCTTGCACCGCGAAATTTTTTTTCAATTTTTAAAAGTTTTCACATAAATTTTTCGCGGCAGCAACTCTGTTTTATTTAAGAGGGGTTTAACATATTGTGAGTATTAAAAAAAAAAATGTCAAATTTATTATTGAAAAACAATTTAAAAACTAAAAAATAGATTCGCAAAGTTTTCACTACAAGTATTTTTTTGTCAAATTGTTTAGGGCAGCACTTTTTGTTTTCATAGATTTTTCACAATCTGTATCTGGGCAAGTGCCACCGGGAAAATGCTGCATAATGAGGTACGCACCTTTTAGCACTTAAAATAAAGTAGTCTTGCAATAAAAAAAGTTTTTGTACAAGATAAACTGGTGTTTTATTTTTTTATCATGATTTATATCATGATTTTCTGATTTAGAGCATCAAGATTTTACATAATAAAGGGGGTGGCATAATAATCTTCTTCACAAGGTATAAAGCCGATACAACAACCTTTACCTGGGATTGAGCCGGTATTCCCTCGTAAAAACCCCATATTGCACAGGATCCCTGAAACAAAATCTCGATTTGTATTTTTTGTTCCGGCTTAAACAACACAATCGAGTTGTACCCATTTCTTCATTTAAGAAATTCCCTTGTCAACCTTCGATCTTACTGCCAGGAACACACCAAAGTCGAAAAAAACCCCTTTTTTAAAGAATACTCCCTTTAAACCTTAATCATAGAATCACCAATGCCAAAAAACTTCTTTTGTCAAAAAAAAGCCCCAAAAAAAATTTCAATAAAAGAATAAAAATGCACGTTAAATAGTATAGTATATATTATGCGACATATGCTCGCCGACTTCGCTGCTTCAATTGCATTGTCTTTCTCGGACCTATTGGGTTTAGGAGACAAAAAAGGGAAAATGAAACTAAAGACTCTCATGATGGGTTCAAAAAATCTAATGGTCGCTTTAGCCTTGTGCGATCATGCTGGAAAATCAAATAACCCAAGGAAAATAAATGGAATACAACCGATTCCTTTCTAATTTAATTTTATCATTTTCGAAACCCAGAACAGCAAAAGGGTGATATTTTTGTTGTTTCTTAAAATTGCATGGGAGCACATGGGGGGAAGGGGGAAGACCCATCGATACAGTTTTTGCTTTGGTTTTGGGAAAAGATTTCGATATAAATTGGCAGAGAATGCACGTATAAGAAAAGATAAAGAAAAGAAAAAATTTGCATTAAGTGATAAGCTATAAGTGATCGTTGATTCACCGCAATTTAAATCTCCCAAGAAAAAGATGCCTGGGGATCAAAATTTTCCTATTTTCTAGTGGGTTGTTTGGTTCGCTCTAGCAAAATTATACCGTTTGTACAAAATGAATTTTTTTTTTTTTTTTTTCGGCTCATTTCCCTTTTACCTATTTAAAAAAAATCAAAAGTGATTTATAAGTATTAAAAGTTATTTTTTGCTGATTAAAATTGACTAAGAATTTTATTTAAAAATAAACAAACCCAAATCGCAATCGCAAGGGAACCTGTTGGGAATTTTATCGCCGTTCGCTGCCGACCACGATTCTATGTTTTTATTTATGTAAAAAGTCTCCCAAAGGGTTTTTCAAAAAAAAATGCATTAATTTTAAAACTCCAACCAGCAGTGCAAAGGCGGGGGCATGACAAACGGAGTAGAACGTACAAAAAACATATAATATAAAACAAAAACGACACATAATTCAATATTAACCCTAACTTTAAAAAAATGAAATAAGAAAACTTTCGTCATGCAACAATTTTTACAAATATAAACCGAACCGCGAAACGCTTATCTGAGAAAAAGGGGTAAAAAAAACAGAAACTTAAGCTAGATTAAATAGTTTTTAAACGTGTTCCCCGAACTAGATTAACTTTTTCGGTTCGGAAATGGATAACTCCCAGCTCATGCGTTTTTACTTAGGTCCGCCCCGATCTAGATTAATTTTGCATGGAAACGGGGTATTACGTGAACAACTTGCTGTACAAAATTTTTTAAAATGATTTTTTTTAACGGAACTTATTTTTTTAAAAGTTTTTTTTTAAATATTTACTTTGGTGTTTTAAAATTCGTCAAAGAAGACTTGTATAATAATAGGGGGTTTTCTAAAACAGTTTACTCGTATATTCAGGGTTTTGAAGACATTAAAAAAACCAAATTTACACATCTTCGCACTTGACCGAATTTTTTAAAATTACGGAAAGTAAAAGGCGTGTTTGAAACTCTTCACCAGACAGAAAAAATAATTCATCTAGTTTTTAAAATTTTACCCCCGACTTCGACGTGTAA
>JAFNEN010006663.1:0-15707 GCA_019343175.1 Oedothorax gibbosus
TTTTTTTTTTAAACAAAAACTTTAAAAAATTTAAACCCTTAAATTTTCCCCCCCCCCTTTGTTTTTTATAAAACCTTAGTCCCCCTTAAATTTTTTTGGTTTTTTTAAAATTTTCCCCCAAAAAACCAAAAATTGGGGAAAAAATTTAAAAATTTTGCTGGGGGCAAGTAAAAAAAAAATAATTTTTTTTTTTTAATTTTTTAAAATGGAAATTTTTCCCATTTTAAAAACCTTTTTCCCCCCTTTTCGAACTTCCAAAAAATTTTTTCCCCTCCCCTTTAAAAATTTTTCCCTTTTTTTTTTAAAAATTTCTCCCCGAAAAAAATTTTTAATTTTGGTTTTTTTTTTTTTTGCTAAAAAACTAAAACCCAAAATCCCCTCGGTGGGGAAAAAGCCCATTACTGAGGCCCAAAGGGCCTGGGCCAAAACCCCCTTTTTTAGCTTTTTTTTTGACCCCAGGGTCCCTGGGGGGGCTGGGCCAAAATTTTCCCCCCCCCTAAAAAGGTTTGGGCCCCCCCCTCAAAGCCCCCAAATTGGGCCCTTTTTGTTTTTTTTAAGCCTGCCCCTTGGTTAAAACCCCTTTTTTTTGACCCCAATCCCCAAAGGGGTGAAAGGGGTTTGGGTTTCCCCAACCCCCGCCCCCCCAAACCGGGGTTCCCCCAAAACCCCCCCACCTTGGGCCAAAGGCCAAAAAGGCGAAAAAAGCAACCCTAACCCAAATGGGCTTTTCCCCCCTAAGATTTCCTCTTTTTTGCTAGGACAGAAATATTTAAAGGGTTTTTTTTTTTTTTCTCGGCAAATTTTTTTTAAAAAAGAATTTTTTTAAAAAAAAGGGGAAAAAACCCCCCCTTTTCAACAAATTTTAACTTTTTTTAAATGGATAAAAGAAATTTTAAAAGTAAAAAACCCAATTTTTTTGACCCAAAATTTTCCCCCTTTTTCCCCAAAAATTTCCCGAAAAAGAATTAATTTTCCCTTTTCATTTTGCCCCGCTAAAAAACTTTTTTGTTAAAAAAAAAAAACTGAAAATTTGGGGGAAAAAATTTTTTCAGCGGGCAATTTTTTGGAAATAATTTTTTTTTTAAAACCAAAATTTTAAATTTTTTTGGCTCCAAAAAAAAACAGAAATTTTTTTTTTTATCAAAATTTAAAAAGAATTTAAAGGAAAAAATTAAAAATTTAAAATTGGGGAAAAAAACAAAAACGGTTTCTACAAAAAAAAATTTTAAAAATTAATTTTTTTTAAGGGGGCCTCCCAGTAAACCTCCCCCAAAAAAAAACCCAGGGGTTTTTAAAAAATCAACCTGAGTGGGGAAATTTTCCCAAATCCTTTCCCCCGGGGGCCCCCAAAATGCCCTTTCCCCCAAAGTGGGATTTTTTCCTTAATTTTTTTTTTTAAGAATGGGAAAACCAAAATTTTGGGGGTTTTTGCCCTTTTTCCCCCCCCTTTTGGAAGCAGGAAAAAATCTCAAACCCTTCCGGCCCTTTTTTTTTTTTTGACTTAAAAAGATGTCCCCCCTAAAAAAAATAGAATTCCCCAATTTTTTTCCAAAAAAACCCAAAAACAGTTAAAAAAAGGGAAACCCCTAATTTTTTTCTTTCCCGAAAACCCAAAATATGCCCCCCTTGTAAAATTTTTTTTTAAAATAAAAATTTTCCCGTTTTTGGGGTTTTTTTTTTTTCTAACCCACAAATTCCCTTTTTTTTAAAAATTAAAACTTTTAAATTCCGCCCAAAAAAAGGGAACAAGTAAATTTATAAAAAAACAAAATTTTTTTAAAAAATCCCTTTTTTTTTAAAAAAATTTTTAAACCCCCGTTTTTAAACCCTTTAAATTCGCCTGCCATTTTTTTTTTTTTAAGGGGAAACCCAACCAAAACCAAAATTTCCCCGGGTTTTTTAAAAAAAATTTTTTAACAAACCCCCAAAAAGTTATCGAAAACCCCCATTTTTTTTCCCCTTGGGGGGGGAAAATTTCCCAAAAAAACCCCCCCCAATTTTGGGAAATAAGTTTTTTTTTAGTTTTTCAAACCCCCCCTATAGGGGAACCCCCTCCTTTTGTTTTTTTTTTTAACGATGGGCCGAAAAAAAACCAAAAAAATCCCCATAAGCCCCCCCAAAATTTTTTTTCCCAAAGGCCCCATAGAAGGAAAATCCCGAAAAACAAAAAATAAAAAAAAAAAACACCCCCTTTTTTTAAATGCCTTTTTTTTCCAAAAGGAAATCTTAAGAAAATTTTAATTTTTTTTTTTCCCCAAAACGGTTTTTCCAACCCGGCGCAAAAAATGGGAAAGGGGGGGGGCGGTTTTTTTTTCCTTTTGTAAAAGGGCCCCCTTCCCCCCCTGGAAATTTTCCCCCCTATTAAGGTTTTCCTTCGAAAGTAAGGGAAAGGGTTGGGGGGTTTTTTTTTGGTTTTTTTTTTTTAAAGAAAAAAGGTTTTTTTTTCCCAAAAAAATTTTTTTCGTTTTCCCCCTAAAAGCCCTTAAAAATGAAACCGAAAAAATTTTCCCAAAAATTTTAAAAAAAAAATTTTAATTTTTTCTTCAAATAGGAAAAATGTTTGATTAATTTGTAAAATTTTTTTTAAATGTTTTTCCAAAAAAATTTAAAATTTTGGGGGCCGCAACCCAATCTACAGTTTAAAACCAAACCTGTTTTTTTTTTTTTTTTTTTGGGAAAATTTTAAAAATATTTAAAAAAAAACTAAATGGGCCCCGTGCAAAAATAAAATTAATTCCCTTTTTCCCAAAAACAAGGAAAATTTTTGGTTTAGGTTAAAAAGAATTATCCCTCCCCAACTAGAGCTTTTCAAAGGCCCCGGCCTTTTTTTGGCCCCAAAAAGCCCTCCGTTATTTTAAAAACCCCCCATTCCCCCTCAAAAAATTTTTTGTGCTTCAAACCCCTAAAAAAATGCCCCCCAAATTGGGGTTTAAAAATTGGGGGTTTTTAATTTTTTTTTTTCATAACCCAGAATTTTTTTTTTTTTAAAAAAAAAAATTTTCTTTTTAAAAATAAAAAAAGTTTTTTTTTTTTTAAACAAAAATTAACCCGCCGGGGACCCAAAAGAATTGACCAATTTAAGGGGGGGGGTTTTTTTAGGTTTTTTTTTTTTTTGTTTAAAAAATTTTTTTAAAATTTTTTAAATTTTTGGTGAAATTTTTTTTGTAAAAATTTTTTTTTTTCTTTTGATTTGTTGTTTTTTGTTTTTTTTTTTTTTTTTAAAAACCCTGAAGAAACCCCCAAAAAAAAAGTATCAATTTTTTTTTTAAAAAACCTCCCTCTGTTAGGGGTTTGAGTTCTCCCCCAAGATTAAAACAACATAAAATAAATTTTTTTAAAAAAACCAATTAAAATTTTCCCATATTTTTTTATTCCCCCTTTTTTTTTTAAACCCCCACCCTTTTTTAACCTTTCGAAACCCGAAAAAAAAGGAAAAACCCCGTCCCCCTTTTTTTTTTTTTTTTTTAAAAATCCTTTTTTTTTTTTTCCCAAAAAAAAAGCTTTTTTCCCTTTCCCCTAAAAATTTTTTTTTCTTTTTTTGTAGACCAAAGTTTTTCCCCCGAATACAAATCAATTGTTTTTTTTTGGGGGAAACCGTCCAAAAAAGGCTGCCCGCTGAAAATTTTTTTTTTAAATGGTTTTTTTTTGGGGGGTAGAAAAAAAAAAAATTCCCGGGGAAAAAATTTTCCCCATTAAAATTTTTTGGCTAAAAAACAAAGAACCCCGGGGATGAAAAAACCCCGGGCCCCCAATTTACACTGGGCCCAGAAAACACTAAATGTTGCTCTATCACGACCAGAGTTTTTTTTTTAAAAAAACCTTTTTTTTCCCTTTTTCCTAAAAAATACAAAAAATTTAAAAACCGGGGTTTTTTTTTGTTTGCCAAAGAGGGTTCCCAAAATTTGGGGGAAGGAAAAAGAACCCCCCGTAAAATTTTAAGCTGCCCATCGGCCCCCCCATTGGGCCCCCCCAAATTAAAGGAAACCCCCCCAAAATAGGGGCAAAAATTTCCCTTTTTTTTTTTATAATTTTTGATAAATGGGGAAAAGGGAATTAAAAAACCCCCGGGCCAAAAAAAGGGGGTTAAAACGGCCCGGCCCAAAACCTTTTTTTTTCAGAGCCCCCCGGGACCCGGCCCAGCGGTTTTTTGGCCCCCGCGATCCCAAACCCACTCCGGGGGAAAACGGGCCCCCCCAAAATTTCCCCCAAACCCCAAATTGTTTCCCCCCTTTTTTTGGTTTCCCAAAGGTGGGTGTGGGGCCCCCGGGTTTTTTTAATCCCCCCCTAACCCCTACCATTTGAACCCCCCTTTTGGGTTTGGAGCCAAGAAAATTTTTCCCTGAAATTTTGTAAAAAAATGGGTTTTCCTAAATTTTATTTAAATAAAAATTGAAGAGAAACCCTTTTTTTTTTTTGGTTTTTTAAAAGATTAAATCAACTGAAATTTGTGGGAAGGAAAAAAATGGATTTTTTTTTAGAGTTTTTTTTCGTTCCCCCCCATCGGCCAAAAAAAAATAATAAAAACAGTTTTTTTTTTTTTTTTTTTTTTTTTTTATAAACCCCTTTTTATTTAAAAAATGGGGTTAAATTTTTTTAATTTTAAAAACAATAAAAAGCCAAAAAAAAAAAGGACAAGGGAATAACCCCCCCCACCCATTGGACCCCCAGTTTTTCCCCCCCAAACCCTTTTTTTTCCCCCTTTAAAAAAAAAACCCCCAAAACCCAAAAAACCCCCCAAGGGAGCTAAAATTTTCCCCGGCCCCCCCCCTAAAAAATGAACCCCGTCCTTTATTTTTAATCATAGCTTTGGGGGGGCAAACACTATTAAATTCCCCTTAAACCCCCACGAACATACCACCCCTCCACCCTTTTTTTTAAATTTTCCCCTTTTTTAATGTTTAAGGGAAAAAGAAAACTCCCCAAAAAAGGGAAAATTTCTTTTAAATTTTTTTTAGTTTTTTGGAATATTAAAAACCCCTAATCTTTAAAACCTTTAAAGGGCCCCGTTTTCTTGGGGGGTTTTTTCCATTTTTAGTTTCCCCAAATATCCAATTTTTTTAAAAATTAAAATTTTAATTTTTTGGGAAAAATTTTACGTGGGCCCCCCAAAACTTAAAGGGGGGACCCGGGAAAAGGGCCCAAAAGGAGACCCCCAAAAAAAAAAAAGGGAAAAAGGGCAAGTGGTTTTTTTTCCACCCCATTTTAAAAAGAGAAAAAAAAAACTACGAAAAAAATACCTTTTTTTTTTTTAAAATTTTTTAAAAAAAAAAAATAAAAAAACTAGCTGGCCAAAATTTTTGGGGGTCTTTTTTTTTTTTTGTGACTTTCAAAAAAAAAAAAAAATGAAAAAAACTTTAATTTTTTTTTTTTTTTTTTAAGTTTTTTTTTTAATTTTTTTTGAAAATTTAAAAGGTAAATTTTTTTTTTTTTTTTTTTTTTTTTTTTAGTAAAATTTTTTTTTTCCCTTTAATTTTTGGGTTTTGGGAACCCCTGGCCCTTTTTTGGCCCCCCCCTTTTTTGGGGGTCCCCCCGTTCCCCCAGCATTTTGGGGCACGTTTTATCCCCTTTCCCCCCCAACCAAAAAATTTTTTTTTAAATATGCCATCTAAAAAAGGTTTTTAAGTCAAAGCTCCAACCGGGTTTTTTTTTAAAATTTTTCCCAAAAGGGCAGTAAAAAACCAAAAAATAAAATAAGCCCCCCTTGGGTTTAAAAGGGGGGAGGGGAAAAAAAATTTAAAATGAGTTTTTTTAAAAAATTTCCCGGAAGTTTTTTTTGTTTTCAACGTTTGATTTGGGGGAAGGGGTTTTTTTTAAAAATGTGGAAATTTTGGTTTTTTTTTTTTTAATTTTAAACAAAACCCTTTAAAAAAAATAGTTTGTTTTAAATTTCCCCCCGTGCTTTAAAAACGAAAAGGGGGAAACGAACCGTTTTTTTTTTTAAATTTTTCAAATGAAAAAATTTTTCCCCCTTTTTTAAAAGGGTGTGGGAAAAAAAACCAAAATTTTTTTCCCAGGGCTGGTTTCCCCCTAAAATTTCCCCCCAAAAAATTTTTTTTTTAAATTTTTTTTAAAATTTTTTTAAAAAACTTATAGGGGGATTTTCAAATTATAAAAATTTTCCCCCCTCCCAAAAACCCCCTTTAAAAAATTTTAAAACCCCTTAATTTTTTTAAAAAAAGGGGGAAACTTTTTGATTAAAAAAATTAAAAATTTTAAAAAAAAAAAAAAAATTTTTTTTAATTTTTTTTTAAATTTTAAAAAGGTAAAAAAAAATTAAACCCCTTCCCTCCAAAATTTTTTTATCCTTTAAAAGGAAAATTTTTTTTGGAAAAATTTAAAAAGTTTTTTTTTTTTTTTTTTTCCCAAATTTTTTTTTTTTTTCCCTAGGACAATTTTTTTTTTTGTTTTTTTTGGTTTCTTTGGGGAAAAAACCTATAGCCTTTTTTTTTCCCCCAAAAAATTTTCAAATTTTTTTAAAAATCCCCCTTAAAAAGAAATTCCCCCCCCCCCCTTTTAAAATTTGGGGTTTTTTTTTTTTTTAAAAGTTTTTTTTTTTCCGTTCCCCCCCTTACATTTTTTATCAAAAATTTCCCCCTAAAAGCCAAAAAATTTTAATTTTTTGAAAAAACATTTTTTTAAAAACTTACTAAAAAAAAAATTTTCCAAAATTTTTTTCCCTATATTTTTTTTTTTTTTTAAATAATTTTTCAGTTCAAAAAAATGTTTTTTTTTTTTCGGCAATAATAAAAAAAAAACATAAACCCCCGAAAATAGAGGAAAAAATTTTTTGGGGAAAAAAAAAATTTAAAAAGTAAAAAAAAATTAATTTGGGGCCCCACAAGGGCTTTTTTTAAAAAGAACAAAATTTTTTTTTCTTGTTTTTTTAAACAAATTTTTAATTAAACCCAAATTAAATTTTTTTTGCCTTTTTTTTTTGCATGTTTAAAAACTTAAAAAAAAGTCCCCTTTAAAATTTTTTTTTTAAAATATTTTCAGGCCCCTGGGTTTTTTTTTGAATTGGTTTTTTTAAAAAAAAACCAAAATTTTAATTTTTAAAAAAATTTTAAAATTTTTTTTCTCCCTTTTTCCCCTTTTAACCCAAAAAAAATGCGAACCCCCTTTTGTTTTTTTTAACAAAAAATAAAAAAAAAATTTTTTTTAAAAAAAAAAAAATTTTTCCCAACCAAATTTTTAAAATTTTAAAAACAAAAATTTTTTTAGTGGGGTTTTTTTTTGGTTTAAAAAAAAGTTTTTTTTCTTTTTCCCCATTCATTTTAAATTTTACAGATTAAAAAAGAAAGGCTAATTTTTGGGTTTTCAGAAAAACCCGCAAATTCCCCCGGGGGTTTGGGTTAAAAAAAAATTTAAATTTTTCCCTTCCCCTATAAAAAAAAGGGGAGATTAGTTTTTTAAAACCTAAACAAATAAAAATTTTTCCCTAATTTAAATAAATTTTGGGGTAGCCAAGGCCCAAAAAGTAAATTTTTAAAATAAAATAATTTTTATAAACCTTGGGAAATCCCCTTTAAAATTTTTAAATTTTTAAAAAAATTTTTTTTTAAAAAATTTTTTAAAACCCTTGCCCTTTTTTTAAAAGTATTCCCCCTTGGTTTTTTTTTTGAAAAAAGAAATTTCCCTCACAAAATTCCAAAAAAACCCCAATTTTTTAAAAGGGGAAAAAACCCCTTTTTTTCAAACGACAACCCCTAAAAAATCCCCCAAAACCAACCCCCCCCCAAAAAACCCAATTTTTTTTTTTTTTAACCGAGGTTTAAAATGCCCCCCAAAAAAATAAATTTAAATTTTTTCGTATAATGCCCAATGGGCCCGCAAAACGGGGGTTTTTGGGAACCCCTGGGGGGTTTATAATCAAAAATTCAAAACCCCGGTTGGGTTTTTTAAATTTCCCTTTTTTTTCATAAAAAAAAAATTTTAAAACTTTTTTTTCCCCCCCCCCCTTTAAAAGTTTTTAAGAAAAAATTTTTAAAAAAATTTTTTTAAAAACGAAAAAACAAAAAAAAAACATCCCGGTTTTTTTTTTTACTTTTTTTTTTTTCCTTTTTCCCCCCTTTATTTTCCCCCTTTCCCCTTCCCCTTTTTTTTAACCCCCTGTAAGTTTTTTTTTTTTTTTTTAAAAAAATGAAAAGTTGAAAAAAAACATAAACCCCACAAAAAAAAAAATTTTTTGGAAGGAAAAAAATTAAATTAAAAAAGAAAGTCGAAAATTTTTTATTAAGTTTTGCCCAAAATAGTTTTTTTTTTTTTTCCATAAAGCTTTTTTAAAAATTTTAAAGGAAAACAAAGTTCCCCCCTTTTCCAAAGGGAAAATTTTTTTTCCCTCATTGATTGGAAAAACATGAAATTTTTTGCCCCAAAATGGTTCCCCCAAAAAATTTTTTTCCCCCCGGGGCCCCCGGGGCCCCTTCCCGCAAAAATTTTAAATTTAAAAATTATAAATCCCCTTTCCCCAATTTTAAATTTTACGCCCCCCTTTAAAAAAATGGTTTTTTTGGGGAAAAACATAAATTTTTAAAAAATTTTTTTGGGGATGGTTTTAAAGAAAATTTAAAAAACGCAAAAAAAAAAAATCCCCAAACAAAAAAAAGAAAAAGGGGGTTTTTTTTTATAAAAAAGTAAAAAAGTTTTTTTTTTTTTTTAAAAAAAAAAAAAAATTTTAAATTTGAAAGGGCGAAATTTAAAACCCCTTTTTCCCCAACCCTAAAAAAAAAATATGACCCGGGGAAAAAAAAAAAAAAAAAACTCAAATTTTGAAAAAAAAAAAACCCCCAAATTTTTTCCCCTTTTTCCCGGTTTTTAATTCTTTTTGTTTTCCCCCCCCCACCCAAAAATTTTTAAAAAAAACCCCCAAAAAGAAAAAAAGAAATTTTTTTTTAAAAAAAAGTAAAAAAATTATCAGTTTTTTGGGTGGACCCCGGGAAAAAATTTCCCCCCCCTTTTTTTTACAAAATTTTTTTTTTTCCTTCCCCCTTTTTTTGGGTTTTTTTTTTTTTCTTTTTTTTCCCTTTTTTTTTAAAATTTAAAGGATTTTCCCTTTTGGTGGGCCTTTTTTTCCCAACCCCCAAAATGTTTTTTTATTTTTTACTTTTTTTTTCTTTTTTTTTTTTAAAATCCTTTTTCCTTTTTCCCTTAAAATTGGGCCCCTTTTTTTTTTGGGAAAAGGGTTTTTAAGGTTTTAATGGGGAAAAAGAGGGTTTTTTTTTTTTTTTTTTTTTTTTTTTTTTTTTTTTTTTTTTTTTAAAAACCCCCGATTGGGGCCCCGTAAAAAAAAAGGGCGGGTCAAAATTCAAAAGGGTTTTTTTTTTTTCCTAAAAATTTAAAGTCCAAAAAAAACCTTGGCCTTTTTTTTTTCCCCCCCCACAAAAATTTATCCTTTTGGCCGGGTTTAAAAGGGGATTTGTTTTTTACCTGTAAAAAAGCTTTTTAAAAACCCTCCCTTCCCCTAAAATTTTTTAAAACCGCCAATGAAAAGGGGGGAGTTGTTTTGGGCCCTTTTTTTTTTTTTTGGTTTTTTTAAAAAAAAAAAATTTTTGGAAAACTTTTTTACGCCCCAATTTTTTTTTTTTTGTCCTCCCCAAAAAACTGCTTTGTCCCCCTAATTCACTTATGGTAAACCTTTTTTAGTTTCCCCAAACAATTGGTTCCCCCCAAATCTCTGAAATAATTAAAACCGGGCCTTGGGGAGCGAAAAAGCCTTTGCCCTTTCCTTTTGGTTTCCCCCTTTTTTTCAATTTAAAAAATTCCAAATATTGGGGGTTTTTTTACCCAAATTTTTACCCCAAAGGGGGGTTTTTTGGGAAAACCGGGAAAGGTTTTTTTTCCATAAGTGAAATTTTTTTGATAAACCCAAAAAATGGGGTTTTTTGGGTTTGGGGAAAAAACGCTTCCAAGTTGACTTGGGCTCAAACAAACCGTCACAACCTCCCTTCAAATAATTGGCGGCTACTTTTTTTATGAAGAGGGTATTTCAAAGTTTGGGGTTTTTTAAGATATGGCAAAGCTGTATCGCCCCCCAAGGTGATTAAGGAAGAAATAATCAGTATTGTACTTACTTTTTGGTTTAAAAAAAAATCTTTTTTGTATCTTTACCCTCTTTTTTTTTACAGCCCATCGGAGGTTTTAAAAAAAAAAAAGCCCTCTATAGTAAAAAAAAAAAGGGAAAATTAACAGGGAAAAAGGTTTATTTTTTTTAATAACATACCACTGAATCAAAGTTTATGCTAAGTATTGTTGCCCTTCTGAGATCTAGAAAACCCAATTTAAAAAATTTTTAAATTTTTTTTTTTTACTTTCCCCGTTGCTATAAATTTTTTATTTAAAATTTTTTTTAACAACTAAAAATAAATTTTTTTATGAAAAAACAAAAATGAAAATCTTTTTTTAAATTTTTTTTTTCTTGCCTTAAAAACGGGGTTTTTTTTTTTTTTTAATTGGAAAAAAAATACATAACCAAGGACAAAGTACGATTTTTTTGGTTTTTTTTTTTTTTTTTTTTTTTGCAGAAATAAAAAATAAATATGGAAAAAATGGTTTTTTTTTTTTAAATTACTTTTTTCGAATCATAACTTTAAAACTAAAAATTAGTTTTTTTTTAAAAAAACGTTTACATAAAAACTATATGCGTTTTTTGGATTTTAATGATTTTTTTAGGAGAATAATTAAAAATTAAGGGTTAATAAATGACAAAAAATTTTTTAAAAATATGTATTATTGAAGTCATTATTCTTTAAAAAACATTTGCTATGAATGCATTTATGATGCTTGAATAAATCACGATTGATGCATTTCTTACGGATTTTTTATAATAAAGTCAGGGTGTAATTTATTATAATAATCGATGATTAAATATTATAATAATTATCTTTACGTTTGTTCCATGGACCTGGTCTAGCACTGCTGGTCTCCGGGGGCATGCAAACAAAAACCCCATTATAATAATATATGGTTTTTTTACTAAAATACTAACTTTTAATACATAAAAATGCTAAACTTTTAAAAATTAAAAAATTTCTAGCCACGGGAAAATATTTTAAATCTCAAAATGAATAAAATAACCAAAACTTTTTTGGTTGAAATAAAAACTAAATAAAAAAAATTTCCCATTTGATGCAATTAGTTCATCATAATTATACGGTTTAAAGAAATTGCCATTGTTTTCAAATATAGTATCCCCCTATTTATCAAAATTCATTTTTCGCTTTAGGTTTAAAAAACGTACGAAAAAAAATTGTTTTTTTAATAAATTATATAAACCGAATAATGAAAATTTAACCTCAAATTTAAAGTATCAATTTTTATTAATTTATTTGATTTCCAAAAAAACAAATTCCGTTTTTTCGGGAAAATTATTGAAAATTTTTGCATGGCAAAATTGGTGTTTCTTAAAATTTTTAAATTACGTTATCTTTATTATAAGATATTATTATACTTTTCTGAAAGTTTACAAACTCCTCCCAAAAAATTCCTAAATTTTTGGGGAATATACGTAAAAAAATGTAATTCAAAAAATAGGTTTTTTATTAAAAAACTTACAGTCCCTGGACAAAATTTTAGACCACTGTTTTTTTTTAGTAATGATGGAAAAAACTTTTCCCAAAGAATGCATATCATTTAAAAAAAGATGTCGATAATATGTATTAAGTATAGCAGATAGTTTTTTCTATTCAATAGCTTAAGTTTGGAACACAAAAAAGTCCTTCTAAACGCCATTTTGTTTCATCATTGATTGATACATGAAATCTTTCTTGGGCGTATAATAATTTGTCCGGGGACTGTTTTTTGGGGAATATAAACCATTTCTTTATTTTTAAAAAAAATATAATTATTACATAAATAAGCCAAAGCAAATATATGAATTCAACAAGAATCCTCATTGGTTTCTATTATTTCAATAACCTTTTCCCGAAAATACAAGTTCACGAAATTCCAAGGGCAGGAGATTCGAAAAAATTGCTTCAGGTATAGGGAAAAAAATTAAAAAAGTTTTCCTCGCAAAGTTTTATGCATAAATAATAAAACCCCAGCAAAACTTTTGGCAAACGCCAGCAAGATTTAGAAAAGGAATCTCCGACATGAGCAAAACTTACGGGGAAAACTTTTTCTAGAGGTTATCTAATAAGTGTAAAAAAGATATAGAATTTCGTAACTGGGGCGTCTTGTAAGGCCTGATGCCAAGACTAGGTTTAGCATTTGAGTTTAATCCGTGTTTTAAGAAATTCTGCCGACTCTGTAGTATATTTGCTGTATTAGAATAGAAACTTCGAAATTTTGGTTGAAGTAGTTTAAGATACATAGCATGTCAGATCTATATAAAGTAGTGCCGAAAGTTTTTTGTTTTGAGTTACACATATTCGTACTATTTCATAATCTGATTGACACGGAGTTATATTCTTAAAATCTTCTCGCTCCAGAGGTACTATATATAATACGTATAAATTGGTATAATTCTTTTCACAACTTCATTTTACATTTCTTCTTACTAGTAATGTTGAATTAATAAAACTAGAATGTTTCAAACTTTAAAAAAAAACAATACCAAAGCAGCTGCTTCATTAAATTGTATAAGAAAATGATGTATGAAGAAGTTTTTTCAGCGGTAAAATGTAAGACTTTTTTGGCATTTAAAAAAATGTTAGTGAACTGAACTTTTTATTTAAGTTTAACTAAAAGGAATTATATTTTTTAAATTACCAAAAACTGACAGAGCCTGTTGCTTTAACACATAACAAGTGTCTTTTTTATCAAAAAAAAACGTCAAAATTTTTTCTCTAAATTGACATTCCTCATGAAATGTTAGACGTTGTTTTTTTTTTTTTCAAAATTACTTGCAAAAAACATACTTTTAAATTCAGTTGAGTCCCGGTTATCCGAATTCCCGGTTATCCGAAAATTCAGCTTAACCGAAAGGCTCCCGAATTTTTTTTTTTTGTAAAATAGAAATGTACGGTACAAATGAAGAAATAAACAAAAAATAAATTGTACACTTACAAAAGTTGGAAATTTATTTTCTCAAAAATATGCAGTATATTTTTTTTTTTTGCTGCTCAATTTTTTGGGTTCGTTTTTAAAACAGCCCCTGTCCTGCCATTTTTTTAAAACAAGGGAACGGCTTCATTTGCGCTTATTAATGTTTCAAAAGGGTCTGATCTAAGATTTTGTATCTTCCGTATGCGAAATGCTGCACCTTACATTACTCAGGCTCATCCATAGAGGCCCCATCTTCATTTTTCGGGTTTTCGTTTTCGTCCCTGGTTACCGCCGCTACTATTTTCTTGATCAGTTAAGTCCAAGTTCATCGGTTACCGGGAAAAAGATTTGAAAAAAGCACTTTGTTGTTAAGGTCGGGGGTGTCATCCTCAATTTGAACGACATCGGGCCAATATAAGAACAAGCGAACAGTCTATATGACGTCAATCTCTCTCTTCACAAGGGGTTTTTTTCTAGGCTTGAAGGGGGATAAATTCCCGATTATCCGAAAATTCCTACGGAATCTCGATTAACCCGAAAGTGCCTCCGGGCCGAGCCATTCGGATTACCGGGACTCTACTGTATATAAATTTTTGAAAAAATATTTAAAAAAAAAAATAACTAGCTTTTAGCTTTCCACCACTTACGTTTATAACGTAAAAAGTGGGAAGGTTTTATAATCGTTTCAGACCCTCTGTCCTGTCGGGCAAATTGGGATACATCTAAAAATTCAGCGCATCAAAATTAGAAATTACATTGGAAAATTTCAGAAAAAAATATTCGAAATTCGAAAATACTTCAAAATATTTTAAAAAAAAAAACTGCAAAATTTAATGCTCATTTTAAAAAGCATAAGGAGGCCATTTTTTTATTAGAATTAAATCACCATTGCCATTCGCAACAATCGCTCGAAAAAAAAAACTTTATTTCTTTTTTAGACAAAAATTAAAATAAATTATTTTCGCGACATCGATCAGTTGAAAAAGACGATAATCAAATATATTTCACTGCGAGATTCTTGTATGTTTGATATGAAAATATTTTTTTCCAATTTCCATTTTCGAATATAATAACATATTTATTCTTTGAAATATAAATTAATTTTTGCAAACGATAAGTAATAATTATTGAATTTTCGGAATAAAAATAAAATGAAAAAACTAGCCAAATTTAGCATAATTTTATATAGAATTTTAATGCTGTGTTTGGCGCCTTTTTTTCCGTTTTAAACATAACTGTTGTGTGTGGAAGCGGGGGTAAGTGACCCGATTCTGTTACAAACCTACTTTTTTTAAAGTTTTGAATTATTTTTTTAAAAACAAATCTTAATAAGCATCATTCTACTTTTTATGTTTATATATTGCATACAGTTTTTTTTAAGAAGCATTTAAAACTGTGCGAAAGTTAAGAGGGAAATTTAAGGAATATATATTCAAATGAGAGTAAAGTACACACAACTCGAAACATGACATTTTCACAGTAAAATACTATGGCTGCAGGCTTAATGCTAAAACTGTATTTCGAATTTAAGCTTTATATCCACAAGTTCCGATTCCACGTCGAATATATCAAACTTAGAGCTCTAGCTAATGCTAATGTAGAGTATATGCTAAATATATCGTGGTAAAAGTACACAAGTTTTGGAATAAATATCCAAATTTGACATCGAAAAAATAGACATTTAAATTTTACAATTTCGATGTGTAATAATTTTTTTGCCAAAAAAAAATATTTATCTATTATAGGTCAAAATACAATTGGCATTTTTTATACGGCGAAATATAAGGTTTTGTACGGGGATTCTAATATGGTTTAAATATATGAATGAAGTTTAAAAATATGCTCGATGTATATCAAAGTTCATTTAGAATTTTCATATGTGGTTATTTTATAATTTATGTGCCCCAATATGGTTTTGCACAGCAAGCTTATCCGATTTAGAAAATAAAAACTCGGTTGCAATCTAAAAACAAACTTTAATTATACAAAAAAAATCATAAGGAATTAACCAAGTCATTAAAACCCCAATTCATGCTATTTTTTTTAAATGTTTTATATATTCCAAAGCTTGTGTTCAAAACAACCACATTGTTTAAAAATGGCCCCATTCCATTGTTGGGGGCTGTTCAATAATTATTTTTTTGTTATTTTAAAAAGGGGGAATAAGGTACCTAAAAATTGGTCAAAAATATCGGATTTTTTAGTTTTTTTTTTTTCTTCTTATTTATGTACAATATTTTTTCTGAAACATTTACTGAAAAAAATTTCACAATGATATCTTTTGAATCCGTTTTTTTCGTCTTTTTCCAACCTTTTTTTTCTCGTTTTTTTTTTTTTGGCGTTTTTTCAATTTTTTGTGTTTTAATTAGCAAAAAACGCCTTAGGGATTTTATTAAGTTTTTTTTTTCTAATAAAAGTTAGAATTTTGAAAATTTTAAACCTGTGTTCTTATATAAATGGTGCACAAAAATTTGGTGGCATGGATAAGGGCCCTACTATATAGATAGTAGTTTTTTTTTTTTATAAAAATTGAATTCAATAATGTGTATTTTTTTTTTGGGGATTTTTTTTAGTATAATGCATGTTACTCTTTAAAATGTAGCTCACAATTTTAAAATTCCATACACAGTTTCTTGCAAAAAAAAGTTTTCAAAAAAAAAAAACTATAAAGATTTTAAATGGAATTATTCTCAAAAAAATTGGAAAAGAGGATAGCGTTTTTT
>JAFNEN010006664.1:0-17095 GCA_019343175.1 Oedothorax gibbosus
CAAGAGAACCCCAACTTTTGGTAAAATTGCCCCTCGTTACCATAAAATTTTTTAAAGGTTCCATAGATTCCCCATAAAGGTTTTTCTATGGTAATTTTTTTTTCCTAAGGGTTTTTTTTATGTTTTTGATTTGTTGTTTTTGTAGCGTACGATATTCGCATATCGTTCCCTTTTTTGTCCGATATAATATTAAATTTCGACCCCCTCAAAATTTAAAAACCAAATCTGTGAATTAAAACTAAACAGAACAATTTGCAAAAACCCTTTAAATAATGAGAATTGGGGGCATCTGGGGGGGAATGAAAATCCAGCCAGAGGCCCCCCAGAAAGTTTCCCCACCCCAAAAAACTGGCCCCGACATAGGGAAATAAGTCCCCAAACACATTTTTCCCTGTCCAGCCCCTCCCTTTCCCCAAAAATGCCCAAAAGATTAGTGACCCCTCCGCCCAGAGACCTTTTTCTCCCAAAACTGCCTTCAGATTTCTGAGGCTGTGTGGAAAACACACGGTTAATCTAATACCTCAAACCATCCATAAAACAAGGGCAAACAACAAACTTAAATTTTTCTGATAGTTTTTTGCCTTTAGAAAAATTTTTTAAATTAAAATTTTTTTTTTAAAAAAATTTTTTCAAAACCCTATTAATCCCCCCCCGCCCGGGAAAAATTTCCCCAAACTTATGGGATAAAACTTGTCATGGACCCTTTCCCCCGGGTCGCCCAAAATTTTCCCCTTTTGGATTAAAAGTTTAAATTTTTATTTTTCCCGGGCCTTTGCGCGTGGAAAAAACCCGGTTGAAAAAAAATTTTGATTTTTTTATTCCCCCCCCCCCTCCTTTTCCCCCCTTTTCCTTTCCCAATCCCCTTTAAAATCCAAACCTTTTGCCCCCTTAATTATCCCCCCCAAATTTAAAAACCAAAAAGTTGGAATTTTTTTACACCCCCAAAGAATCCCTCTTCCCCCTTGTCCCCGATCCCCCAAACTTAAACCCAAAACCCCCTTTTCCCCCATATAATTCTTTTACACGTTTTGACATAGAAGAAAAGAAAAACCCAAAAGTTTGGCCAAGGACCCCGGATCCGTTTTTAACCCCTTTGCCCCATTGTTTCTCCCCCTTTAAGGGTTGCGAATGCGTGGCCAAGGGTATAACTTTAGGAAAAAAACCCCCTTCCCTAACCAAACACCCCTCTTTTGAATATCAACCCCCTCCTCTTACCCCAAACATTTTTTAGACTTTTTAGGAAACCGGACCACCCGGGTTGAAGATGATTTGGGGATGGCAAGAAAACTATGAACCGTCAGTCCCGATACACAGCTTTCTGCCTTTTCCCCAAATTCCCCCTTTGTGGCCCCCGGCCCCCTTTTCCCCCCAGCCCCCGGGAAAAATTGGAGTACCCCGACTATGCCTTTTAACCCTTTTGGAGACCAACCATTAGCAAGTCGTTTAAAAAAATTTCCCAAATTTACGGACACATATAAGTTCGCTCTCTGGGCACGACAAAAAAAAAAACCCAATTTAAAAAACTGAAGCTTAAATTAACCCCCGACCCCTTAAAACCCGCACCCACGGGCCGCTGTCCCCCCAAAACAATCAAAAACTGTTTCCCTGGGCCCTCATGGGGCACGCCGCAGCGAGGGAAAAGTAACCCCCCCCAATTTGCATGAAAGGGGAAAGCCCCAACAGTTTAATAAAAAACCCATATGTTAGTACACTAAAAAAAAACTTTGGGGTTCAAACGCACAAAGGGGGCCCCAAGTATTTTTGTAAAAAGGGCAATTTTTAAAAATTTTGATTTGTTTCAATACAAAGGGGCCGGGGATACCCTGGTCGGAAAGGGTCTTTGGACGGGAAATCCCAAAAGGTTGCGAGCCCCGCTCCCCTTCCCGAAAAACCCCCGTGTCGCTAATGGTGCCCGGTGAAACGTTAAATCCGTCTTGGCCCCCAAAGTCCCCAATTTCCCCAAAAAAACCCAAATAAAATACCTCTGGGGGGGGGACAACCCAAATTCGGGGGATCCTCTATTTGGGCCTCCGTCTCAAAAAAATTAGATGGATCCACTTATGTGTGTGTTTTTGTCTTACTTGACGGAGGTTTATAACGGGTCCTCCAACCCAAAAAACCCTGAATATATGTCTCCCAACCAACCAAAAAACCCAAGCAGGATTTTTGGGGAGACATGTAAAAAAAATTTTTAGTTTTTCCAACACAACTAAACGATGGCAAGAAAAGACGTTATTACACCATGCGCAAATTTTTCCAAATTAACCGAACGTATTTTTTTTCTAAAATATGTTGACAAAACCGTAACTTCTTTTTAAATTTAACACAATTTTTCTACTAACCTGCATTAATATTTGGTTTTGAAAAAATTTTGTTTTTTTTTTAAAAAAAACTTGAATAATTAGGAAAACACATTTTTTTTTGGAGGGAAAAGTTAACAAGGTTTATTCTAAAGGGTTCAGTCCATCAGCCGAATGAAACTCCCCAAAAGCCAAAAACCAAAAATCTCACCAAATTTCATGGCAAATTTTCCCTTTAATTTTTTAAAACATAGATTTTTCTTTCGTTTCCTGACTTCAAGAGGGCAACGATTTGGCGGGGTTTATCGCCAAAAATGAAATTTGTGCTTAAAAAACAAACCGCATACATAAAACACCACATATACGGCCCTCCGAAGATACTACAGCTTTTCACAAAGGGGCTGAGAATTTTCTGAGAGGGGGGCGTCTAATGGTCTTCGCCAAGCAAACCCACACTTTTCCCCAAAGGTTGGCTCTTTTTGGGGTTTTTCGGCTGAGTCTCATTCGGCGGGTTTTACGCCCGATTCTGAGTGTAGAAACGAAATACATTTTTGAATCGTTAAGATATCAGAAAAGAACATTAAAAAACATACAATGTATATAAAAAGTAAAGATCATGACGTTAAACTTATACACTACTGCGAAATAGTTCTTTCAAAACGAGAGAGGACACTGAAATAACCCATTCCAAAATTTTGATGCCTACGATTTTCCAAAAAACTCTTCTAGCGAGAAACTTCCGCTAAAATCGTTCTTCAACCCGGATCGCCAAATCAAAAAACGTTTTTTCCGGGTTTATCCTTTTCCAAATACGCGAAATAGAAAAAAAAAAAAACAATTCTCAAAAACGGGTGTATTCTCGAAAAAAATTATAAATCCTCTTTTAAATAAAAAAAAGGCGGAACCTTTTCATATGAAAATCCTACAAACGTTTGACTGGACGCAAAAAAGTAAAATTCTAAAAGCGAGAGTCACTCAATTTCTGGGATAAAATGGCGGAAGAGTTTATGGCACGGACAAATTTTTTTGTATGGGAATGGAGTTTTTTTTTAAAGACATTACTCTACATTACTGCTGTCTTAACAATAACTTTTTGATTAATTATCGCCTACTAGAGCTTCCGAGGGCTTTTGGGCTAGGGACGTCGAAAATTCAAAAACAAATCAAGTGACGAACACATATCAGGGGCCTATACTCAACTACTAACCCGAAGAAGCTGCGGAAATTTTGACGTCACAGTTCCGAGTGACGTTTTTCCCCAAAGTTTAAGACAGCCTATCTCGAAACCCCTTTTGGGAAACCCTCGTTCCGGCTGCCCCGCAATTTTAGGGTTTCCCGAATGCGTCCGAATTTCTCGCCCTGGCACTGGAACAGTGCCGTCAAATTTCCGTCTACGCTCAGTTTGGGAACTTCTCTGGCCTTGTTATTGAATTGGCCTGCATGAGTAGGCCCCAACGCAATTTTTTTTTTCGACATCGTCCAGCGTCGGGACTTTGGAGCATATTTAACGTAACCCCCCCCACATGGGGTTGGACTGTTTGGGTGCACAACCGTTAAAAGGGCATAGTTTTTTTTATGGGGATGTCCGGCCCGAAAAACCCGGGCCTTTTGCATTTAAGGAAGTGCCCCTTAAAAACCCAAAAAAATAATTTATAAACTTTTTAAAAATAAATATATATATTATTTTTGTTTTTTAGGTATCAAAAAAAAACAAAAATGGTACTTTAGTAGTGGGGCGATAAAAACTTTTTTTGTTTTCAACGTTCTTTGAGGGAAAAAAGATAATTTTGTGGAATTTTTCATAGCGCAAAACAAAAAGTTAAACTTTACTTTTTTTAAAAAAAATTAAATGCTATTCTGGAATTTGGGGGAAAAAAATAATTTCATTTAAAAAATCTTTCAAAAAAATGACAAAAAGAAAAATTTTTTAAAACAATAGAAACTAACTACATTCAGAATTCGAGAACCACCCATTTTTTACCCTTAAAAGAAAAGAGTAAAAAAAAAAAAAAAATGATCCCCCCATAACACATTTGACTCAAAACCCCCAATTCTTCATATTTCTTACCTCAGTGGCCGGTAGGGAAAGAAAATGTTGCCAGCAAGAAAAAAGTAAAAACCATCTCTCCTCTCGCGTCCTTTCTAGTGTAACAATGGGAAATCAAAATTTTTTAGAATGCAACTCTCTCCGATAGGTAATTCACTTCAGTTCATGGAAACCCGAGAAATTTAAATAAAAATTTCTTCGTCGAACGCATTTTTTTTTTCCTTTTTAGTTTGGGGGAAAAATCGAATTTAGGGGGGGGCCCTTAGGAAATAGATGGCCTTAATTTTTGGGGTTTCTAGGAGATTTTCCTTATGTCTAGGGGGTGGTTATAAAAAAACGCTCGTTTTTTCGGAGGGGGTCGAAAGTTGAAGAATAACCCCGTGTTTGGGCAAAACAAATTTCGAAAAACACTTATTTTAACCCAAAAAAGGGGGGAAAAAAGGGAATCATAAAAAAAACCACCTGGGCCCCTTTGGGACCGGGGTTTTTAAAAATTTAACGGGGCCCAAATTGGCGGGGTTTTAAAACCCAAAGGGGGCTAAATAGGACCCGGGAAAATCGATTTACATTACTTTAAAAAAATAAATTTTTTAAAAATAATCACCGTTTAGATGGCGTTCCAATGCAAACTAAATTGTAAGCTTTGGAAAAACCCAAGAAGCGCCCCATTTTTTTGAAATGAATCGTTTCCCGGTGCCTTTTCCCTGCCCCCTTTTAGGAGCTTTAACACACCCAAAACTACGCCTCGAAATTTTAAAACCCCTGGTAAATAGACGAGGGGGTTTTTTTTTTATGATTCCATTTTTTTCCCCCCTTTTTTGATTAGAAAGTGCCCTCAAAGGGTTTGTTGCATTCGGTTTAAATTCATTCAAGCTACAGACCTCCCCCCGAAAACGGCTTTTATTTATAACCCCCCCCGGTTAGACAAAAGGGAAATCTCCTAAAAAACTCCCCAAAAAATTAAGGCCACCCTATTTCCAAAGCCCCCCAAAATTTCATTTACCCCACAAAGGGAAAAAAGGAAAGGAAAAAAGCGTTCGACGAAGAATCTTTTAAAAATTTCTCGGTTCCATAAAACTAAAGGTGAATTACCCTAGGGGAAAGGATTTTGCTTTTCTGGGAAAAAAATTTGTTTCCATTGTTACATTTAAAAAGGGACCCCGAGGGAAAGAGTAGGATTTTATTTTTCTTGGGCTGGAAAACATTTTTCTTTGCCTCCCGTTCCCCACAGTTTTTGAAAAATCAAATGAAAAAATTGGGGTTGAGCCCCAAAATGTGTTTTTGGGGGGCCCCAAATTGTTTTTTTTTACTCTGTTTTTTTTTAAGGGGAAAAAATGGGAGGGTTTTCTGGGAATTCTAAATGTAGTTATTTTATTTTTTTATAAATACTTCTTTTTTGTCAAAATTTTGCAAGATTATTTAAAATAAAAATTTTTTTTTTTTCCCCAAAATTCGAAAGAAAAAAGCAAAAAATTTTTTTTTAAAAAAAAAGTAAAAATTTAAATTTTGTTTTGCGCAATTTGACAAATTCCACAAAATTATTCTTTTTTCCTAAAAAGAACGTTTAAAAAACAATAAAATTTGTTACCCGACCTACCTCTAAATTACCATGGTTTTTTTTTATTTAA
This sequence comes from Oedothorax gibbosus, assembly GCA_019343175.1. Taxonomy (NCBI): domain Eukaryota; kingdom Metazoa; phylum Arthropoda; class Arachnida; order Araneae; family Linyphiidae; genus Oedothorax; species Oedothorax gibbosus. The sequence goes on from JAFNEN010006664.1 coordinate 5,976, forward strand.
ATACTTAAAAAAACAAAAATATTATATATATTGGATTTTTATAGTTTAAAAAGTTTTTGGGTTGGGTTTGGGGCATTTTCCAAAATTGGGGAAAGGTTTCCCAGGTTCGGGTTCGGACATCGCCATAAAAAAAAACTATCAAACCTTTAACGGTTTTTGCGGGCCAAACAGCCCAACTCCCTGGGGAGGGGGGGTTACGTTAAATATGCCCCAAAAGTCCCGCCCGCTGCGTACGAGGGCAAAAAAAAAGTTGGGTTGGTGCCTACTCATGCAGGGCCCAATTTCAATAAAAAAGGCCAGAAAAAGCTTTTCCCAAAACCCAGAGCGTGGAGGGAAAATTTTTGCTTTCCACTTTTCCCCAGTGCCGGGTCGAAAAAACTGTTCGGACGAATTGGGGAACCCTAAAATTGCGGTCACCCCGGGGAACGAGGGGTTCCAAAACAGGTTTCAAGATAGGTTTTCTTCATCTTCGGAACAACTTAAACCGGAACTGGGGACGCCCCAAAATTTTCCCGGGCCACTTCTTCGGTTTTTATAGTTTTTTATGGGGCCGGGGCCCTCATTTTCTTTCTCGTCCCCTTGTTTTTGGGGTTTTTAAATTTTTTCCGGCCCCCCCCGTCCGTACCCAAAATAGCCCTCCGTAAAGGGCTCAAGAAACCCGATAATTCAACTAAAAATAGTTATTGTTAAGACAGCAAAAGGTGAGAAACGGGATCTTTAAAAAAAACTCCATTCCTATAAAAAAAATTTGTCCGTCCCCTTTAAACTTTTTCCGCCATTTTATCCGAAAAAAATATAAATTTCCCACTCTCGTTTTTTTTTTAGAATTCATACTTTCTGCCCCAAGTAAAAAACGTTTGTAAGATTTTCATATAAAATGGGGTTCCCCCTTTTTATATTCAAAAAAGGGGATTTAATTTTTTCCCCGGGGAGAATACACACCTTTTTTTGAGAATATTTGTTTTTTTTTTTTTTATTTATGTGCGCTTTATTTGGGAAAAAGGTAAAACCCGGAAAATCTTTTTTATAAATATGGCGATCCGGTTTGGGAAAACGTTTTAGCGGGAATGTTTCTCGCTAGAAAGTTTTTTGGAATATCGTGGGCTACAGGTTTTTGGAATGGGTTATTTTCAGTCGCCCCCTCTCTCCGTTTTTGAAATTTAATTTATTTCGCTAGTAGTCGAAATATAGTTTTAAACTGTCAGGGCATTTTTTAAAACTTTTTAACAATTGTATTTTCCCAAATGTTTCTTTGAGGGGCTGATTTTTAAACAAAATGTAAAAAAAATGGTAAAATTTCTTTTACTACACTCAAAATTTGGGGGCTGTAAACTCGCCGAATGGGGACTCGCCCAAAACCGCAAAAAGTAGCCAACTTGGTAAATAAATTTGTGGGTTTGTTTGGCAAAAGACTCATTATGCAGCCCTCTCGTCAAAAAATTCTCGCCCCTTAGTAAAAAAGCTGTCAGCTATTTTGGGGAGGGGCCCCGATATTTTTGGGGTTTATATGTTTTGCGGTTTGTTTTTTAAGCACAATTCCCTTTTTAAGCGTTTAAAACCACCCAAAATCTTTAGCCATTTAAAGTGCGGGAAAACAAAAGGAAAAATTTTAAATTTTAAAAAACATAATGGTGAAAAATTTGCCATGAAATTTGGAAAATTTTGTGGTTTATGGCTTTTCCGGTCGAGTTTCATTCGGCGAGTGGACTGAAACCCCTCATGGAAAAAACCCTTTTTAACTTTTCCAAAAAAAAAATGTGTTTTCCAAATTTATTAAAAAAAGTTTTTTTTTTAAAACAAAAAAAAAAAAATTTTTAAATACCAAAATTAATGCTTTGGGTTTTTAAAAAAAATTGTGTTAATTTTAAAAATGAAGGGTTTACGGTTTTGTCATACAATTTTAAAAAACAATCCCGTTCGGTATATTTTGGAATAATTAGCCCCCAATGGAGTAAATCGTCTTTTTTTGCCCCCCGGTTAGTTGTGTTGGAACAACAAAATTTTTTTTTTACATGTCATCCACACAATCCTTGGGGTTGATTTTTTGGGGGGGTTGGTTGGTAGACAAAAATTTCAGGTTTGTGTGCTTGGTCAAAAGACCCCTTATAAACCCCCGTCAAGTAAGACCCCAACACCAACATAAGTGGACCCATCTAATTTTTAGAGACGGGGGCCAAAACTAGAGGATCCCCAGAATTGGCTTGTCCCCCCCCAGGGGTATTGATTTGGAAAGGGGAAAGGGGGAATTTGGGGGACCACGACGGATTAAACGTGCACCAGTCCCCAAATTTAACGTACACGGGGGTCTTCGGGAAGAAAGGGGTTTCGCAACGTTAGGGATTCCAGCCCAAAGGACCTTACCGACCAGGTTTACCCCGGGGCCCATCTTGTTTTGAAAAAAAACTAAAAAATTGTAAAGTTGCCTTTTTTTACAAAAATACTTGGGTTCCACTCGTGCTGTTTGAACACAATTTTTTTTTTAGTGTACATTAACATAGGGTTTAGTTAAAAACTGTTGGCATTTGCCTTTTAGGGAAAATTGGGGTTTTTACTTTTGGGCCTTCGTGGGGCGCTGCCCTTTGATTTTCCATGGACAGTTTGATTGTGTGGGGGACACCCGCCCCGTGGGGGGGGGTCCCCCCCGTCAAGAAATAAAAAGTTTCAGTTTTTTATTTAAATTGTTTTTTTTTTTTTGTCGTTTTCCAGGAAGTCGAACTCTTTTTGGTCCGTAAATTTTTGAAAATTTCTTTTTTACACTTCCCTTGATGTTTCTCCATACGGATCTGGGCATAGTGGGCCCCAGTCCTCCAATCTTTCTCGGGGCTGGCGCCCCAAGCCGGACACTCATAATGTTGAAGGCGTAAGCTGTGTATCAGGCCCAATTTTCACAGCTTCTATAGATCTTCTTGCCATCTCCTCTATCTTCATCCCCTTTTGGGGTTTGGCCGGGTTTTCTCAGTTTTATTTAGGGTTTTTAAAAGGGGGTTTAGATCTGTTCGCAGTTTTTTCAGAAGAAGAGGTTTGGTCTGAAGGTTTTTTCCCTTTTTAACTTATACTGGAAACTGCTTTCGCATCCTGAAGAAAAAACATCACTCCCAGTTTAGTTTTTGAGATCTCTGCCCTCCTTGGCCAATCTTCCGAAGTTTCATTATCTTCTTGCCCGACGTGTGCAGGAATCCACTGGAGGATGCAGGTTTTTTTATAGTCTAAAGATTTTGAAGGACCCGAGATGTTTTTCTTGGGTGATAAAAATGCCCTTTTAAAAACTTTTTGGGTTTTTATATTTATGGGGATTTATTGCTATCAGATTGAATTACTTTTTTGTGTTTTATTTGTGAGTTATCTTTTTAGGTCTTTGAAAACGAGTTTTTTGCTTAGAATAAAATAAATCAAATATGTTTCAACTCGGGCCCTCTTTTTTTTTCCACTGGCGGAATTTTAACCCAAAAATTTTAATAATAAAATTAAACTATATTCCAAACCGTTTAAAAAATTTTGCGATCTCCAATTGAAAGCCCATGACAAGTTTTAACCATAAGTTTGGTTAACTTTCACGTTACGCTGTTGAGATTAATACTTTTAAAAAAAAATTTACTTTAAAAAAAATACTTTTTTTAAAATTTTTTAAAGGCATAAACTATCAGAATAATATAGTTGTGTTGTTTTTCCTTGTCTAGGGGATATTTTTGAGGTTTTTAGATGTGCCCGTGTGTTTTCCCACAAAAGCCTCGCAATCTAAGGCAGTTTTGGGAGTAAAGGTCATTTTCCGGAGAGTCCAATCGTTGCTTTTTTCCCAAGGATGGCTGGACATGAAAATTTGTGGGGTTGGCCCTTAGTTCTTTTTCCGGGGCCCAAAAATTTTGGGGGGTGGGGTACTTTCTGGAGCCTTTCTGGCTGGATTTTTCTTTCCCCCCCCAGATGCCCAGTTCTCAGTCTATTTTAAGGGTTTTTTTTGCAAATTGTTTGCTATTTTGTTAATTAGATTTGGTTCTTTAATTTGAGGGGGTCGTAATAATATATTATATAAACCAAAAATGGAACGAAAATGCGAATATCGTAACGCTACAAAACAAAAAATAAAAAAACATAAAAAACCCCTTTGGGAAAAAATTACCATAAAAAACCCTTTTGGGGGTTTCTTTTGGTAACCATAAGATTTTTTATGGTAACCCTTTTTGGCAATGTACCATAAGCTTTGGTTCTTTTTAGGGAAAAAATTGTCCCATTTTCATATGGCAAACTTAGGGGAACACACCATAGATTTTGGTTTTGGTTTTTAAAGAATATCCCATAGGTTTTGGCAATTTTTATGGTAAATTTTTCCATACACCTAGGGAAAGGGCTATGGAAACACCATAAGCTTTATGGAAAGGCAATAATATCTATGGAAAGGCTTTTTGGGAACCCATAAAAAAATGCGTCGCCCTTTTATGGTAAAGTCCCCTAACTGCCTTGGGGGTTATATCGGCTTTGGTAAATTTCCCCTGCACAAGGGGCCAAGGCTATGGAAACACATAAAATTCTTTTTTGGTAAGGAAAAATAAATCTAAGGCCAGCCTAGGGAACACAACAAATCTTCGCTATTTTTTAAAAGAAAGTAAATGTATATTTAAAGCACCCAACGTTGCAAAATACCATTATGTGTGGGAATATTTTTTAAAGGGCTGAATTTCCCTTTTAGCAATGCTACAAAAAAATTACTCCCCAAAGCCAATTTAACCTGAATTTTTTGAAAGCGTAGATTTAAATTTTTTGTAAAGAATATAAAACAAAAAATTTTAATTTTTCTAAAAATTTTAATAGTTTAAATGAATGCACATATATAATAAGCTTTTGTTTCAACGTGAATTTTTTTTTTATTTTGGCCCCCAAAAGGGAAAAAATTTAAGGGGCAAGTTAGGGTTAAAAATTAACAGCGTGTAGTATTTTGGCTATGGTGTTTTCAATATAATGGGGGCTGTCGGGATAAAAATATTCTAAATAAAGAAATGCGTAAATTATCTGTTTTAACAACTTATTTTTTTTTAATTGTTATATCCCATAAATTTTTTTCGTCATCAAAAAATCAAGCGGGCGGGCAAATTTTTATTGGGTTTTTTTGAAAGGCAAAATTTCGTTTCACAAAAAAATTTTTTGGTTTTTTTTGGTTTTTGTTTTTATAAATAATAAATATTAAATAATAATAAAAATTAATAATAAATTCATTTTTTTTTCCAATTTTTTTTATTGCCCCGGTACGGGCAAAGAAAAAAAATAATTATAATAAATCAAAACATTTTTAGTTAAGGAATTTTTTTTAAAAAATTTTTTCAGTTTTGTTTAGTTTGAATTATTTGTCGCAAAAGAGCTACACGAGAGCTTTTTATTTTGAAATTTCGCCGGAAAAAAGTTATTTGCATAAAACGTGTCTTAATAAAATCGGGGAAAAAAGGGGTTTTACTTTACTGCCGAAAAAACCCAATATTTTATTTCTTTATTTTAGGTTTTAACTTTTAAAAAAAAGGTAAACGTAGAGAAATATTGAAACGTTTAAAAAAAACCCCTGAAAAAACCACTATTCACTCGTTTTAAGCAGAACACGCCCATCCCAACCCTTTCACAGGCTTCGTAATTTTAAATTTCCTTTTTTTTAAAAATTTAAAAAAAGAAAAAATCTTCCAAATCGAAATTTTTTTTTTAATAATTTGGGCAAAAAAGGTTTCATTAAAGGCAATTTATTGTAGTTTTTAAATTTTTAACTTATTTTTAAAACCCTGTAGTGGGCTAATAAACAGAGCATAGAGCTCTAAAAACAAACCCAAAAACAGCGAAAGGTTTTCTAGACTTGTTTTTTTTGTCATATAGTTTTTTGGGAGTAAAATTTTTAATAGAAAAAGCTCTAAAAATAAATTTAAAACAAACATGGAATGTTTTTGCCATAAAACCGTATATTTTTTCCCAAAAAATTTTGGGTAATAACGTATTCCATTCCTTTGCTGTAACCGCCGTATTTTTAAACTTTTTGTTTACTTTTCAAATTTTCTAATATCATTAGTTATAAGTTTTTTATTAATAAAATAAATAAAAAAAAGTGTAGAAAAATGAAAAGAAGATAAACTAGGTTTAAATTATTTTGTTTTCATTTTTTTGTTGTTTGTAAAATCGGTTTTTTTTAAAATTAAACGGCACAACACAAAAAAAGTCCAAACATGGTTTCAATGCCTTTTGTTTATAAAACAGTGGGTTCCAAAAATTTTTCGACACTTGCAGAAAAATTTTTTATAATACTTTGTAATGAAAAATTTTTACAGTTTTAAAAAATTAAAAAAGTATCTTTGAAAAATTTTTTTAATAAACTGAAATAATTTTAAAAAAAAAAACAAAAAATAGTATTTTCCAGAAAATAAATAAAAGAAAAATGGCACAAATTCGCAACAAATTTTTTTTGGGACCCAAACATTATTTTTTTTTGAATTCATCATTTTTTGCAGTTTATTTTTTTTTTTCTAATTAAAACCAACAAAAAACGTTTGATTTTTAGTATTTAATTTCCAATTTTTTAATTTTTATTTTATTAAAATTAATTATATTTCATTTTCAAATCTGAAAATCACCTTTAAAAGGGAAACACTATTGAATTAAACTACCTCATTCAACCAAGGGGGCAGGGATAACAAAACATTTTTTAAAAAGGATAAAAAAACCCAAACCGCGCCCCTGGTCGTCCCCAACTTCGTTAGCTAGAATATCAAAAGAATTAAAGAGTAAATTTCTCACCAAAAAAAGTGTTTGGACAAGGCAGTAAAAATTTAAAATTATAAAGAAACGTATGGAACTTCTAAATTTTTGTGAAACTATTTGTTTGAAACCTTATCGGATTGTGGTATATATGGCTGCGTTTCACCCAAGAAATGTTTTGTTTTGGTTTTTTTCTGTTTGTTAGACCTTTTTTTTCCAAAAAATAAAAGTAAATTTCCAAACGGAATCATGTGTTTTTTTTGCAAAAGATAGTAATTTTAAATATTTGGTTTTTGATGGGTGCATAATTTTATGGAGAGAAAAAATAAAGAAATTAATCTCAAGAATTTTTGTTGGAAAGTGAAACAATAATGGCGGGGAAGTGTTTTTTTGGGGTTTGGGGGGGCATGTTGTGATGGGGTAGGCAATTTAGTATTCATTCAGGGAAAAAAATGAAACATAGAGTTTACTATATGAAAGATTCTCAAAAAACAATTTAAAAGGGTTTAAACACCCCCAAAATTTTGGGATTTTTTTTAAAAAATTTTGTGTATTATAACCAAGACAGCGATCCCAAACAGCCTGGCATCGAATTTTTTTTTTATGGTGCCCCTACAATTTTCCCCCAATTTCTTAAAACACCACATCAAACACTGGGTTTTAAAACCCCTTTAGAAAAAATATTTGAAAAAAATATTAGAGGTGTTTTTTTTAAGAAGTCGCCACCCTTTAAAACCAAAAAAAAAATGAAAAACAGCAAAGGGGGGTTAAAAAATGGAACAAAAATTTTGTTTAAATTACAAAAAATTTAGTAATCTTTTGCCCCGATGCTTTTTAAAACGGGTATAAAGAATAAAAGATTTTCAAATAAATAAAAAAATTTTTAAAAAATGAAATTTTTTAAATTAAATTATTTTTTTTTTAAAGTGTACTTAATTACTTTTTTTTACAGCATTTTTTTCATTTAAAAAAAAATTTACATTTTTAAAATTTCACTTTTTTCTATACTGAAATTTGTTAAAAAACTGTTTTTAAAAATGAAAAAAAAATTTTATTCCCCAAAAAAAAAAACTTTCATGGCGAAAAAAGTTTGGTTTTTTTTTTTGATTTTTTGCATGTGTACAATCCCTTGTTGGGGGACACTTTACCTCGTTAAATTATATTTATTCTAAAACTATTTATTTTATAATAAATGTGTCAAAAAAAATTTATTAAATGTCCCAAAAATGAAAAGATTATTTTAAAAAAATTTAAATTTTCCCTCAATTAATAAAATTTTTTTTTTTTATTTATTTTTGTGGATAATAGTTTTTTAATTAATTTTATATTTTTAAAAAAAAATTAAATATCAATGTTTCTTTTTTAAAAATAACATTTTAAATTTTTAAAAAGAAAAATCTTTAGTTAAATTTTTAAAAATTTCTTTAAGTATTATTTGAAAAAATTTTTTTTTGAACATCATTTAATTTTTTTACATTTAGCTTTTTTACCCACCCTTTTGTTCTTTTTTTCCTTTTTTTCAGTTTATACTTTTTTTAATTGCAAAACCGTGTCCCTTTTAAAAGTGAGTTAAATGGGAGGGCACTCCAAAAAAGTGCCCTTTTAATTTAAATTGTTGACAAAATTTCCCCAATACTCATCTTCCTGTGGAAAAGCAGCTGGTAGACAAAAATTTGGGGGGACGGTACTCCTAGGCCCCAAAGCAAGGGATGGATTCTGCTGGATGGTTTTTGTATCCGACCCTTTCAAGAATTTTGAGGAGTTTCCCCCTAGGCCGCTATTTTAAAATTTTCCAGAACCGCTATGATATAATGGCCTTTTTTATTTGGCGATTAGTGCAAAGAACGTGCCCAAATGTGGTAGGGGAGGGGGATTCCACCCATATTTTCCCTTTCAAAATCCATAGGGCTGGGTTTTGCCTAGGCGGGGGAAAGGCGTTCCCCTTGGGATGCGGTAGGGCCCCGGGTTTTGGCCCGGCCCTCTCCAAAAAAAACTTTTTACCCAAAAAAACAGCTCTTGCAACTAAAAAAAGTTTTGATGAATAATAAAAACCCTGGGGAATGGGGGCACCCCGTTAAAAAAATACTTCCCAAAATCCCCACGTGGCTTTCGATGTCGCCCTTAAAAGTTGCATTGTACCTTTCTCAGGGGTCGGGTTTGTTCTTTACTTGCGTTTATACGTCAAATTTATAGGACTTTTCCCCCCCCCCTTTTAAAAAATATTTAAAAAATTTTTCGGGAATATGATTCGATTATTTGTTTTTAAAAGGAAAGGAAAAATATTTCTAATTTTTTTTTTTTTTTTTAAAAATAATTTTATTTTGTCATTTTCATTTAATAATGACCTCCTAATAATAAATTTTTTGTTTTTTGGGGGGGATTTTTTTTTGGCTTGTTTTTTAAAAAGGTATTTAAAAATCGAAATTTGTTTTTGTTTTTTTTTTAAAGGGGGAAAAGGGAGTTTTTAACGTTGTAATTTTGATATGTTTTATTTTGAAGTTTCGAAGGAAAAATTACCTATTCCGGGTCATTTTTTTAAAATACAAAAAAAGTTTTCGTTAAGTAAAAATTTTTCTATTTTTGATGAAAACAAGTATGTTTTTTTTTTATTTTTACAAGTTGAAAAGCAAGATTAATATGCTGTTTTTTTTTGTTTTTTTTGACACATGAAATTTGTGTGGAAACAAATTTTTAAAAAAGACGTTTTTTGTTTCCCATTTTTTTGATTTTTCCTCATAGTATAGTGATAATTTTTATAAACTTTAAAAAACATCCCAGAAAATTTTTTTGGGTTAAAAATTTTTAAATTTATTTCAATTTAAAAAAGTAAAATTTTCTAACAAGTGTTATATTGAATAAAGGGGACATAAAATTTTTGTTTTTTTTCTAGTTCAATTAGTTATGATTCTATATTTGAATCCCAAAATTTCTAAAAACTAAAATTCATTGTGGGGTTTTCATTTATTTTGATATTTTTTATGGGTCTAAATTTCACTGTTTTCCCAATCAATTTTTTTTTCTACAGAAATGTTTTCCATTGTCTAGGCGAAACTTACATATGTTACCATTTACTATGAAAAGTTTTCCCCCCAAACCCAAAGGGGTTTTTCCTATTTTAAAAATTTTCCATAGCTCTATGGGAACTTGTGCCATAGCCTATGGTGTTTTTCCTAAAAGGGAAAAAATTTTTCCCCTAGCTTATGGCAATATTTTACCCTAGCTTTATGGTAAGAGTTTTTCCATAACTCTTAAAGGTTTTTTCCTAGGAAAGATTTACCAGGGGCTATGGCAAACTTTACCAAGCTCTATGGGGTTTTGTCTATGGGGGGAAGTCATGCAAAAGCTCTATGGTAAAAAATTTTAAAAATAGCCCCTTTCGGCGTTTTGCCTAGGGGAAAAGTTTTTTCCATAGCTCCTATGGTATAAATTTACCATGGGGCTTTTGGGAAAAAATTTTCCATAGTCCCAGGGGTTTTTTCCTATGGGCCCAAAAGTTTTGCCATAGCTCTATGGGCCCCAAGTTTACCAAAAGTTCTATGGTAAAAATTTACCATAGCCCCTACGGGTTTTGCCTATGGCAAAAGTTTTGCCAAAAGGGTCTATGGTATAAGTTTCCATAGTGCTATGGGAAAAATTTACATAGCTCACGGCGTTTTGGGCCCATGGGAAAAAATTTTGCCATGGTTTTGGGCAAAAGTTTACCATAGTGCTATGGTAAAATTTACCATAGCCCCCTTTTCGGGGTTTTGCCTATTGGGAAAAATTTTTCCCTAGCTCTAGGCATAAGTTACCAAGTTCTATGGTTTTTAAAAATTTCCATGCTCTACGGCGTTTTGCCTATGGCAAAAAATTTTGCCATAGCTCTATCCTCTATGGCTTAGTTTTCCATATGCTATGGGGAAAAATTTACCAAGCTCTCGGCGTTTTTGCCCATGGGCCCAAAAATTTTGCCATAACTCTATGGATAAGTTTCCCTAGTGCTTGGCAAAACTTTTACCGTGCTCTTGGCAAAAATTTTGCCCTAGGCAAAAAGCCGGGAGAGACCTTTTCTATGGTATTTTTTTTATGGCAAAACTTTTGGCATTTTTTCTAAGGGGGGAAAAAAAACACAAAACCCGTTTTCCCCTTAGTTTATTTTTTTCATGCTAGGTTGGCAGTGCCTAAAACATCTCGGGAAAAAAAAGGGGCCAGCTAAACCCCAGCTCAGAAGAAAGCCGTTTTGTGTTTATCTGATGCTTAGAAGTTGTATTTCGGGGGAAACAACGGGTGTTGAGATTAATTTCGTTTTAGGAAAAAATTTAAAATTTAAAAAATACTTTTAAATTTAAAATTTTTCTAAAAAGGGAAAACCCATAGAATTTTAAAATTGTTTATCAACAAATAATGGAAAAAATAGCGGGAAA
>JAFNEN010006665.1:0-13904 GCA_019343175.1 Oedothorax gibbosus
AAAACCCCACTTTTTTTTTAAAACAACCACCCCCCCACTTTTTTTTTTTTCTTTAGGGTTTCCTTTTTCCCGGTTTTTTTTAAAAACCTCCCCAACTTCTTTTTTGATTTTTGAAAAAGGGGGCAGCCTTTTTTAAAATTTGAAAAAAAAACGTAAAAAAAAATTTTTTTTTTTTTTTTTTTTTCAAAAAAAAAAGGCCCCAAAAAAAAAAAATCGAAATTTTTTCCCCCAAATCCCACAGGCCCTTTTTGGGGGGACCTGTTTTTTTTCCCCGTTTTTGGATAGCGCAAAAAATCCCCCTTTTAAAACCCCCCCCCCAAAGTGGGTTGCGAACTTCTAATTTTTTCCCCTCCCCCCCCATAAAAGGGCCCCCTTGAAAAAAAAAAAATCGCCCTTTTTTTTTTTCCCCTTCCCAACCCTTTTTTTCTTTTGGCGGGTATTAGAGGGGAAAATTAAAAAAAAAAAAAAAAACCCCGCAAAATTTTTTCCATCCACTTTTTTATTTAAAAAGGGAAAAATGTCCCCCCCCCCCCCGTCCCCCTAAAAGGGTAATGCAAAAATTTTTTTTTTTAAAAAACCCCCAAAAAATTTTTTTTCCAAAAAAAAAAATTTTTTCCCTATGCAAAATTTTTTAATCCCCTTTTTTTTCCAGGTTTTGAATAAATTTTATAACAAAACCCTTTTTTAAAAACCAAAAAATTTAAAAAAAAAAATAAAAAATCCGATTATTTTTTAATTTATTAAATTTTTTATTTTAAAATTTTTTTTTTAAAATCATCCCATCCCCGCTGTTTTTATTTTTTTTTGGGATTTTTTTTAAAACTTCAAAAATATTAATTTAAATAAAAAAATTTTAAACATTTTTTTTTTTTTTTTTTTTTTTTTTTTTCATTTTTTGATGTTTTTTTTTTTGGGGTTTTTTTTTTTTTTTGGGGAAAAAAAAAAGGGGTAACATGGCCCCAAACAAAAAAAACTTTTACGGAAAAGTTTTTTTTGGGGGGGGCCAAAAAAAAAATAATGCATTGTTCTATGGGAAAATTGGGCCAATAATCCTTTTTAACGTAGAAAAAAAATAAATTTTTTTAGCCCCTTTTTTGGGAAGAAAAAAATACTAAAAACCGAAGCCGGTTTTTTTTTTGAATCTTTTAGGTAGCCCCCAACCTTTCCCCCAAAAAAAGGGTTTTTTATGTTTTTTAGAAAAAAAAATAAGCCCCCCCAAAAAAAAACCCAAAAAAAAGGGGGTTTTTTTTTTAAATTATGCCCCAAAAAAATCTAACAAAAAAAAATTTTAAAAAATTTTAAAAAAAAAATTTTTTTTTTTTTTTACGGCAAAAAAAAAAAGTTTAGTTTTTTTTTGGGTTTTTTTTAAAGCCCCTTTCCCTGTAAAAATCAAAATCCCCCAAAAAAAAGTAAATAAAAAAATGGGGAAAAAAAAAGGGAAAACCCCCCCCCCTTTTGGCGACCACGCTTTTTTTTTCCCCCCCCCCCAAACCCCCAAAAAAAAAACAAAAAAAAATCCCCCGGGAAAATAATTTGTTTTAAAAATTTGGGGGGAACCCCCCTCTGGGGAAAAAATTGCCTTTCCCCCCCCAAAATAGGGGTCCCTTTTTTTAAATCCACAAAAAAAAAACCATGTTTCCCCCCCCCTTTTTTTTTAAAATTTTTTTCGTTTTCAAAGGGGGGAAAGTCCCCCGGGGTTTTTTTTTTTTGGTTTTCGCTGGTGGAAAAAATTTTTCCCCCCCGTCCCCCCACCTTTTTTTTCCCCCGAAAAATACTTTTTGAGAAGTTTTTGGGGGCCCCCCCACATCCACTTCGACAAAAAACCTCCCCAGGGCAACCTAAAAAAAAGTAACACCCTAAAAAAAAGGCCCCACGGACTAAAGCCCAAAAACCCGACCCTTTTTCCTCTTTAAAACCCCCAAAGCCATACTATAAAAGAGAAAAACAAACGCAAAAAAAAAAAAACGATTAAAATTTTTTCCCCCTGTTTTTTTTTGTAGGGGGCAAAAAAAAAAAAATTTGTTTCCCCCAGAGGGGGTTTAAAAAAAATTAGCCAATTTTCCCAAAATGTTCCCCCCCCTTAAAACCCATTAAACCGCCCACCCCCCCTTTTGGGAAAAAATATTTCAAAATTTTTTTTAAAAAACTAAAGGGGAAATTTTTTTCGCAATTTTGGGTACTTTAGGGAGTTTTTTTTATTTAAAAAATTAAAACCCCAAAAAATAAAAAAAATAGCTTTTGCTGTAAAAAAATTTTAATTTTTTTTTTTTTTTTTAAATTTTTTTTTTTTTTTTTTTTTTTATTTTGGGGGGGAAAAATGTCGATGAAAACTTAGCCCGAATTTAAACCCCTCGAAAAATACTTTTTTTTATTTTGGAAAAAAAATTTTTTTTTTCCTTTTTTTTTTTTTGGGGGTGAAAAATTTTTGTTTTTTTTTGGAGGTTTTTTTTTTTTTTTTTTTTTTTTAGACAATGTTTAAGTTGTAGATATAGGAGATAAATGTTTTTTTTTTTTTAAATAGAAAAATCTAAAAATTTTGGGCAAAAAAACTCAAAAAAAAAACCCCCTTGAAAAGGTTTTTGTAGGGCCCCGGCTGAAAAAAAAGTTTGCAAAAAGTTTTTTTTTTTTTTTTTTAAAAATTTTTGGGCAAAAAAAAAAAAGCCCCTTTTTTTTCCCCAAATTGAAAAAAATTCCCCCCCCAAAATTTAAAAAAGCCCCATCAAAAAAAAAAAATTTTTTTAATGGGGCCCCCAAACGGACAAGAAAAATTTGGGGGGGTCATATGGGGGGGGGGCCCGGGGGGGGCAAAAAAAAAATTTTTAAATTTTTTTTTTGCTTTGAAAATATTAATTCCCCCAAAAAAAAATTTTAGAAAACAATAAAAACCAATGCCTTTCCCAAAAAATTTTTGGGGGGCCCCCCCACAAAAAAAAAGGGGTTTTTCAACAAAAAAAAATGCTTTTTTTTGGGGGAATTTTTTTTTTTCCCCCAAAAAAAAAGACCCAAAAAATTTTTTAAATAAAAAAAATCGACAGAAAAAAAAAAAAAATGAAAGTAAAAAAACAGGGTACAAAAATTGAAAAACCAAAAAACTCCCTTAAATTTTTTTTAAAAAATTTAAAAATACTTCCCCCTTTTAAATAAAAAGTTTCAATTTTTTTTTGGAAATCGTCCCCCTAATTAAAAAAAAAAATTCAAAAAAAAAGCAAATATACCCCATTTAAAACATTTATTTTTTTCCCCTTTTTTACTCATATTTTTTTTTCAATTTTTAAAAAATTTTTTTTTCTTCCCCAAATGAAAAAAAAAAACAAAGAAATTTCCCCCTTTTTTTTTTTTTTAGGGGGATGAAAAAAAACCTCCCCCCTTCATCTTTTACCCCCAAAAACTCTTTTTTTCCTGATAAAACCCTTTTTTTTTTTCTTCTCGATTTAAAACCCTTTTTAAAAAAACATAAAAATTTTTTTTTGGGAAAAAAATCTAAAAGAGGGAAAGACCCTCCTCCCCTTGTTTTTGGGAAAAAGAAAAATTTTTCAATTTTTTTTTTTTTTTTTTTTTTTGGGTTTTTTTTTTTTTTTCCAAATTTTTCGACCTCCCCCTTATTTTTTGGGGTAAAAATTTTGCCATTGAAAAAATTTTTCCCACATAATCAGTAAAATTTTAGAATTTTTAGAAAAAACTTTTTTTAATTTTTTTTTTTTTGAAATGAAAATTTTTCTGTTTTTCCTTTTTTTTAAAATTTCCCCCCCTTAAAAACAATTTTTTTGGGAAAAATTTTTTTCCCCTTCATCCGGCAACTTTTTTAGGCGGGAAAATTTTTTCCCCCCCTGGAGAGCAAAAAAACTAAAAAAAATTAAATTCTGTATAAAAAAGGATCAAAAACTTTTCCCTTTTAAAATTGTACTGGGAAAAAAAAAAAAGAAAAATTTTAAATAAGTTTTTTTTAAAAGAGAAAACGGAAAAAACCAAAACCCAAACAAGGGGGGGGGTTTTTTTTTTAAAATAAAAACTATTATTGGTAAAAATAACCCCTTTTTTTTAAATACGCCCCGACATAAATTTTTTTGAGTTTTTTTTTTAAAAAAAATATTTTTTGGGCTGGTTTAAAAACCCGGAAAATTGGGGGGGGTTTTTTTTTTTTTTGGGGGGTTTTTGTTGGGGGGAACTTTTTTTCCCGGGGGTTTTTTCCCCCCGGGGAAAAAAATCAGGGGGGCCCAATTTTTCCCCCCCCGAATACCCCGCCAAAAAATTTTTTTCCAAAAAAATTTTTTTTTTTGAAAATTCCCCAAAATTGAAAGGGGCCCCGGAAAAAGGCTCGCAAATTGAATTTCCAAAAAAAATTTTTTTCCTTGAAACCCTTTTTTTAAAAATTTCATAATTTTTTTTTTTCCCCCTTTTTTTTTTTTTTTTTTTTTCCCAAAGTTTTTTTTTTTTAAAACCCTAATAAGGTTTTTTTTCTCCCTTCCCCTTTTTCACCCTTTTCCCCAAATTTTTTTGGGGAAGTTCCACAAAGGGGGAGTTTTTTTTTTTTTTTTTCCCATAAAAAAACAAATTTAAAACCCTTTTAAGGGGGTTTTTTTTCCCCCCCCTTTTTTTTGTCCCCAAAAAAACCCCCCCTTTTTTTTTTAATTACCTGGTTTAAAAAAAATTTTTTTTTTTAAAAACGCAATCTTAAAAGGCTTAAAATTTTGGGGAAATTTTTTTTTAAAATTTTTTTTTTTTTTTTTTTGAAAAAAAAAAAAAAATTTTTTTTTTTGGGGGGGAAAGTTTTTTAGGGGGGGCCCCCTTTTTTTTAATTTTTTAAAAAAATCACTAAAAAAAATTAAAAATTTCCTTTTTATGCAGGTTTTTTTTTTTAATTAGAAAAATTTTGTTTTCCTGGGCTCTTCTGAAAAAAATGGTTAAAAAGGTTTAAAAAATTTTTTTGGTGTGGGGGGAAAACCCCCCGGTGCGATTCCCCCTTTTTTCTGAAACATTTCTTGAGCTTTTTTCCAAAATTCCCCCCACCCCGCCCCCCCCCCCACGGTTTTTTTTTCCCCCCCCCTACCTTTTTTTTTTTTAAAAAAAAAAAAACAAAATTTTTTAAAAAAAAAAAAATTTTTTTTTTTTCCTTTTTTTTAAAAAAAAAAATTTTTTTCCCCCAAAAAAAAAATTTTTTTTTTTTTAAAAAAAATTTTTTTTCCTTTTTTTTTTTTAAAAAAAACAAAAATTTTTAAAAAAAAAACAAAAAAAAAATTTTTTTTTTCCCGGGGAAACCCAAAATTTTTTTTTTTGGGGTTTAATTTTATTTAAAAAAAAAAATAAAAAAAAATTTTTACCCAAAAATTTTAGGAAATTTTTTTAAAAAAATTTTTTTTTTTTTATAATTTTCCCAAAAAAAAATTTTTTTTTTTTTAAAAAAAAAATTTTTTAATTTTAAAAATTTTTTTTTTTATTTTTTAAAAAAAAAAAAAAACCCCCCCGGGGGTTTACAAAATTTTTCCAAAAAAACCCCAAAAAATTTTTAAAAAGCTTTTTTAAAACCCCTTTTAAAAAAAAACCCTTTCTTTTTTTTCATTTTTGGGTTTTCGTAAAAAATTTTTCCACCAACTTTTTTTAAAAACATTTTTTTCTTTTAAATTCTTAAAAAGGGGGCGAAAAGGTTTTTCGGAGTGGGGCCGGGTTAAAAAAGTTTTTTTTCAAAATTTTTTACTTTGTAAAAAAAAAAAAAACATTGGGGGCGGGGTTTATACCCCAAAAATTTTTTTTTTTTTTTGATCTTTCCAAGTCTTTTTTTTTGCCCCCCTTTTTCTATTAGTTAAAAAAAAAGTTGAATTAAAAATATTGGAAAAAAGCATTTTGTGAAAACAAAAAAAAAATTAGTTCAAAAAAAAAAAAACAAAAATTTTTTTAAAAAAAAAATTATGAAAAATTTGCATTATTTTTATTTTGGGAAGATAATTTCCCAAAAAAAAGATTTACTTTTTTTTTTTTATTTTTTTTTAAGTTTTTTATTTTTTTTTTTTTCCCAAAAAAGTAAAAAAAAAAAAAAATAAAACCACAAATAAAAAAAAAAAGGGGTGGGGAAAAAAAATTCCTCGTAAAAAAAAATTGGTTTTTAAAAAAAAAAAAAAAAAATGCATAAACAGTTTTCAAAAAAAAAAAAAGCAAAAAAAACAAAAAAAAAAATTTTTTATCCCCCCAAATTAAAAAAAAAACCCTTTTTAAAAAACTTTTTTTTAAAAAAAAAAAAAAAATTTTTAAGTCTCGAAAAAGCTTTTAAAACCTCTTTTAAAAAACCCCTTTTCACCAATAAAAAACTGTTTTTATATTGTAAATATTAGATTTCTTCGCTTTTATGTGTTTTTTCTTAGGACACTCTTTGCTCTTGGAACGACCTATATACTTTTTAAAAGTGAAAAAATAAAAAAAATATACCCTTTTATGCTTTTTCATAAAAAATCTTTTTAATTTTAGACCTTAAATTGTATTTAGATTTAAGAAAAACTTACTGGCCATTTTTAATTATGGCCCCTTTTAAACGTTGAATTGTTTTTGGGCATTAAAAAAATTTAACGGAAATTGGTTTAAAAAAAAAAGAAAAATATATTATTTAAGGCCGTAAGAATTAAGAAAATATAATAAAAACAATTTTTTTTAATTTTAATTTTGCATAATCATTTCCCCTTTTTCAAAGTTTAAAAAAAGGTTTTTTTGGGGCCCAATAAACTTTTTGAAAATTTGCTTTTTTAAAAAACTAATTTTTCTTAGTAACTTTTACTTTATTAAAATATTTTTTTAAAAATCCCCCAACCCTAAAAATTTTTTTTTAATAATAATTTTAAAATTATTAATTTTTTTAAAAAAATTATTTTTTTTTCCAAAAATAAATACAATTTTGGGTCCCTTTTTTTCCAAAAAAATTAACCCAAAACAAAACTTTTTAATTACTATCCACTTTTTTAAAAAGCCCTTTCAAATTTTTTTTTTAGTTTTTTAAAAATGGGTCATTTTTTAATTAAAGCCAATAAACTCGCATTAAAATTTCTGTAAATTTGTCGGTTTGAAATTTTAATTTCTCCCAAACACGAAAATTTTTGGAAATCCAATTTTAAAACTTCTTTCCTACCTGTTTAATATTTTCCTTGTAAAAAAAACAAAGGTTTAAACAATACAGTTAGTTCTTCTTTTTTTTTTTTTACTAAAGTTTTTAATTTTAAAAAAATAAAAAATTTTTTTTTACAAGGGTTTTTTTCAAAGCCAAAAACTTTTTTTTGTTATTAGTCCCCATTTAAAGAAATTTATCCCTGAATAAAGTGGTATTTTTTTAAAAATTTTAAGCTTGAGGGAAAAATAAATAAAATTTTTTATAAATTTAAAAATTTCGCAAGTAAAATAAATATTTACTCACCTTATGAGATTTTTTTTAATTTTTTGTCCCTATATATTTTGTTTATTTTAAGTTAAAGGAAGGGAAAAAATTTTTACTTTTTTTTGACCCTTTTCACCCGTTCTCCAAAAAGTTTGAAATTTTTTCCAATTTTTATTTTTTAAAAAAAAATATTTTAAAATATGTTTTTTTTTTATTTTCCCTTTATTTTTTATTTAAAAAGTTTTAAAGAAGTTTTTGTAAAATACTGAGCTTAAAAATGAACTAATATTTTAATATTTTTTTTCCCGGGTTTTATTTAAAAGTCCCCCGTTCCCCGGTTTTTTCGTGGCCCGGTAAAAAAATACTTTTTTGTCCGTTATTAATGTTGGTCCCCCCCCTGGGTTTTTCTAAATAAAATTTGGTAAGAATTTTTTTTTTTCTGGGTTTTTATTATAAAAAAACCCCAAAACTGAAACCCCCTTTTTAATACAGAGAACTTACTCAGAGGAAAAAGGGCCCCAAATTTGGGTAAAGCATAATAAAAAACTCCGATAAGGGCCGTGGTACATCAAAAAAAATATGCCCTAAAAAAAAAACAAAAAAATTAAAACATTGGTAATTTTGTTTTTTTTTTTTTTATAATTTTTAAAATTCCCAATGTCTTGAAAAAAAAAACCATTTTTACCAAATTTTTTTTAGGGCCCCCTTTTACTTTGAGTAGTCCGTTTTTAAAAAGGGGGGTCCCGGGGAAGCGGTGGTTTTTTTTATTTACCGATCCCCTGTTTTTAAAACAAAATACTTTTTTCTAAAAATTTAAAAAAAAATGTTAAACTTTTAAAAAAAAAATTAAATTAAAAATTTTCATTTTTAAATTTTTTTTTCCGTGAGAAGTTTTTTAAAATTTAAAATTTTTTAAAAAAAAAAAAAATAGCTCTTTAAAAATTTATACCAAAAAAAAAAAAAACAAAAGGGGTTTAAAAAAGAAAAAAATTTTTTTTTTTTTCAAAAAAAACTTTTTTTTTTACTGAAGGTAAAATTTTCAAAAAAAAAATTATTTGAAATACAGCTTTTTACTTTTTTTTTGGAAAAACGAAAAACCCCCAGAGAATTCCCGGCTACGAGAGGTACAAAATGGGGTTTTTTATCATAGTAAAAAACAGCAAAAATTTTCGTTTTTAAAATTTTTTTTCACGAAGGCCCCCCCCTTTGATGATGAAGCGGAAATTCCCAATGTCAAGTAAGTTTTTTTGGATTTATTTTTAGCGAAATTTATTTTTCCATTTCTTATTTCCTTTTTCCGGATAACAATTCTGTTAGTAAAGGCATATTAGTGCAAGTTTTGAAGATATACTTTATCGTCCATACCCATTCAAGCAAATTTAGTTGATTGTGAATTTCCTTGTTTCTTTAAAATGCAGTTTTTTAAAACCTTATATTTTTTTATCAGAAATTTCTATGTATGTAATTTAAAACTAAGTTAAATATGTCATGATTTTTTTATTCATGTTTAAATTAATTTTTAGTTTCTTCCATTTTTTTCTAAATAAATATATTTGTTTAGTTTACAGACAAAATTCCTGGTTGAATAAGAGTGATATGGAAAGTTAACCTTATTTTTAAAAAATTGTTAAAACAAAAACATAATTGATGTAATAACACTATGTCTAGGTAAACTCTATTGAATGTCTTTCTACCTAACCACTATAGTTTAATTCATGAAAAGTTTTTTATTTAATACTTTTTTAAAAAGCGTAAAATAAGATATACTTTTTAACTTACTTTGGGATTTCTCCCAAAACAACAATTCCTTCTTCCCACTTCTAACAACAAAGCTTTTAATGGGCAGATCTTTGGTTGTTTTAAAATGTTGAAAGTTTTTTAACTGTTTACATGTTTGTAATGTAGAAAATATATTTTGTAAAAAAGTATATATTTTCTCTGCCATTTTTTGCCCTTGTTTTCTATTTAGTTTCCTGCGTCCCCAATAGCCCCCCCACTCTCCCCCCTGAGATAAGTAAATATAATTAGGAACTGACTTTTTTTTATCGAGTGTATTTAATGTTTGAATGATCAATTAGATGTAAATTGGACAATTTTTCAAAATATTTTTCCATAAATAAAAAACCCGATTTTTTATAAAAAAAATGATTGTAAATTGTTGAAAATACTTCTAAGATTAATTATTTTTTTAATGTTTTGTTGTGGAAAAAACGTAATTTTTTTCTCATGCTTGTTTTTTAAAAAATGCTTATTTTTTAAAAATCTTTTCTTAATGTATTTGCATTTTTTAATAATAATTATTTTCAATAAACATTTACATATAAGGTTTTTTTTGAAATTGAACCCAAAAACACAAAGTTTTTTAAATATTGGAATATATTTGTAATATTAAACAATTAAATTAAAAAACAAAACACATAAAAAAATATCGCCCTAAAAACACAAATTTTTGGAAAAGAAATGCCAACAATTTAAATTTCAATTTATAAGTTTTTTATTGAATTTCTTTTATTATTAAACTTGTTTTTTTTAATAACTAAACTAAATTTTTATTTTTAGGTTGGTCCCTGGGAAAAAAAATGAGAAAGCCTATTCGTTTTTTTTCTGTTGCTCGTTTGACAGTTTTTTAGGTTTTTATGATTTTCTTTCTAAATATATATATTTTTTTCATATTTTTGACTATAATAGTTTTAAAAAAATGCAATATTTTTTTTTAAAATTTTTTTATATTTTTCAATTTTAGTTCCAATAAAATGTTTCAAATCCTTTTTATTAATAAATATTCGATTTGAAAAATATTATTTTTATATCGAAACGTAATTTTATTTACAAATATGATAATTTTTTTTTTGTAAAAAAAAATGTATAACCCGTGGGGGTTTTAAAAGAAAAAAAAAATTTTTTAAAAAAAAAAAAAGTAAATAAAACATGAAAAATGTTTTTTTTTTTTTTTTTTTTAAAAAAATTAAAAAGAAAAAAAATTTTTTTTTTATTGTTTTAAACCTTTTAAAAAAAAAAATTTTTTTTTTTTTTACAACAAAAAAACCCAAAATTTTTAAAAGCCCCCTTTTTTTCTTTTTTTTTGGGTTTTTCCCCCAACAAAAAAAAAAAAATTTTTTTAGGTTTTTTTTTTTTAAATTTTTTTTTGGGAAAAAAAAAAATGGCCCAAAATTTTATGGGGAAAATATATTTGTTTTTTTGGAAGTACTTTTTAAGGTGAAAAATTTTTTTTTAATTATTCGGGGGAACGGATTTTTTTTTTTTGTTGAAATTGTTTTTCATGGGAATTAAATTTTTTTTTTTAGTATTTTTTTTAAAACCATGTGGGGGCTAATTCCCAAAAATCAAAAAATCTTTTTCTAAAAAACTGTTTTGTTAATTTAATTTTTCTTTTGACTAAAAATTAAAATTTTAATTAAAATTTAAAATTAAAAAAAATTTTTTCCCCGGGCCCCAAAAATTTGTGGTGTTTAAAAAAAACAAAAAAAAATTTTTTTTATAAAAATGAAAAAAGTAAAAATAATACAAAAGGATAGAAAACCAAATTTACATGGGGGATAAAAAGGTTAAATATAAGTATCAATTAAAGTTTTTTTTAAAAAACCCCCATTTTTTTAAACAATTTTTTTAAAAACTATTTCGTTTTTGGGAAAATTTTTTAAAACCCAAGGCTGGGAAAAAAAGTTTTTTTTGGGGGTTTTTTTGGGAAAAAGGAAAATTTTTTTTTGGGGAAAATCCCCCGTTTTTTTTTTTTTTTTAAAAAAAGGGCCCATTGGGGGCTGCCCATTTTTTTTAAAAAGATTGTTTTTTTTTTAATGTTTTTTTTTTAAATTTTTTTTAAAACATTAGCATATTAAAAAAAGGAAAAAAAAAAGCAGAAGAAAAAAAAAGCCCCCCGGGTAGTCCCCATCATTAAAAAAATTTTTTTTTTTTTTTTAAAAAAAATCTTTTCCTGGACAAAAAAAAAAAAAATAATGGGGGGGCGTTAAAAGGAGCTAAAAAAAGTTTTTTTTTTCCCCAAAAGCTTAAAACCCTTTAAAAATTTTTTAAAAAAAAATTTACTTTCACTTGGAGAAACCAAATATTTGAAATTTTTTTAAAAGAGTTTTTTTTTTTTTTTTTTAAAAAATAATTTTAATAAAAAAAATAATAAATAAATTAAAATTTGGGGTGGTGAAAAAAAGGGAAAAGAAAATAAAAATTTAATTTTTTTTTTTTTTTCAAGATTAAATTTTTTTTTGATAACCCCCGGGGAAGTTTTTTTTTTTTTTTGGGGGGGGTTTTTAGTTTTTTTTTTTTTTTTTTTTTTTTTTTTTAAACAAAATTTTTTTTTTTTTTTTTTCAAAAAAAGTTTTTTGTTTCCCCCCCCCCCCCCCCCCCCCCAAAAAATAATTTTAAAAAATTTTAAATTCCCGCCCCCCCCAAATTTTACTTTTTAAATTTTTTTTTAGTTTTTTTTTTTTGCAAAATTTAAAATTTTTTTTAAATTTTATAATTTTCCCCCATGAAAATTCAATTTTTTGTAAAAAAAAAAATTTTTTAGGGGAAAATAATTTTTTTTTTCCCCCCCCCTTTAGTTTTAGTTTTATTTGCTCTATTATTGATTTTTAGTTTCAAATAAACTCCTAAAAATCACCCACTTTTATAACAATAATGAGCTATTTTTAAAAAACTAGAAAAAAAAATTATAAAAACCATGATTTGTTAAAAAATAATGTTTTTTTAATTCCCTGTTGTAAGCCCCCACATAACGAGGGCCAAATCATTTCCGGGGGCAATCCAACAAATTTTTTTGGAGACCTTTAATTTAAATACGCAAAAAAAATTTTAAAATTAAATTCTAAGATAGAATTTCAATAACAGGAAGTAATCATTTACTGAAAACATCTTTTTAAAAGGAACACTTTAACAAAGGGTTTTTGTGATCCAAAAAAAACAATTAATTTAAAGTTTTTTTATCATTAAAAAAAAATTCTTTAAATTCCATTCCAATTTTTGGGGCGGGGGAAAAAAAACACCGGAAAAAAAAAGATTTTTTTTTTTTTCCAAAAAATTAAAAATTTTTTGCCCTTTTTTTTTTTACAATTAGGAAATTTTTTTTTTAAACGTAATATTTAAAAAAGGTTTAAAAATTTTTAAAAAATTTTAACAAAATTTTTTTTTTTTTTTTTTAGCCATAAAAAAATTGCCCCAAAAAAAAAAAGGGGGCTAAATTTTCAAGGAGTTTTTTTCATTTTTTTTAAATAATTTTTTTTTTTTTTTGGAGATTTAATCCCCAAATTTTTTTAAAAAACATTTTTTTAAAAAAAATTGTTTTTTTTCCCCGTGATTTTCAATTTTTCCCCCACTTTTTAAAAAAAAACCCCCCCAAAAAATAAAAAAAAAAAAAAAATTTTTGTGAAAAAAAAAATTTTTTTTGGGGGCCCCTTTTTTTTTTTCATATTTTAAAAACCTAAACCCCTTCCTTTTAAAAAAAAAAATTCAAAAATTTACCTTTTTGACCTAAAAAATTTGAAAAATCCAATGTAACTTTTTCCAAAAAATTGGTTTTTTAAAAAAAAATCTTTTAAGAAAAAAACCATTACCCAAAACTTTTTTTCAAAAGGGAATCCCCCCAGATTTAACTCTTTTTCAACCCCAAAATGTTTAAAAAAGTAATCTCCCCTTGAAAAAATCCCCTTAAAAAAACATAAAAAAGAAGAATGAAAGGGAATCCCCAATAGATTTAAAATTGTTTTTTGGATTTTACCAAAATCATTACAAAAAAAAAATCCCCCAGCTGTGGGGCCTCATCCATTGAGTTTTAAAAAAAAACGCATTTAAAAAAAAAAAAAAAAAAAAACATTTCTCAAAGACGAAACCCAATTTTTTTTTTATAGCTAAAGGGGCAAAGTCCCCCCCTTTTTTTTTATCTCAAAGCAAATATATGCGTAAGTTTTTTTTTAAAAAATTTTTTTAAATCCGAACATTTTCTTTTTAGAGCTTACTGTCCGTATATTTTTTTTTAATTGGATTTTTTTTGGAAGAAAAATTTTTCTCCCCCAGACCCACTTTTTTTGGGGGTTTTTTTTATTTATTTCGGGAAATGATTGAGGGAATTAATTTTTTTTAAAAAACCCCCCCTTTTTTGATGGTTTTTTTTTTTTTGGAAAATTTTTTTTTGGGAATTCAACGAAAAAGGGGGAAAAATAAAAATTTTTTTCCCCTTGAATTTTTTTTTTTTTTTGAATTAATTTTTTTAAAAAATAATGTTTTCGCTTCTTTTTGGACCCTTTTTTTTTTCCTTTCATTTTTTTTTATTTTGGGCCTATTTTTTTTTTTACTAAAAAATTTTTTAAATTGAAAATTTAAATTTATTTTTTTGGGGGCCAAAAATTTTTTTTTCCTTGTTAGGTTTTTTTTTTTTTTTATTTTTTCCCCCTTTAAAAAAAAGGATTTTTTTATATTTGGGGGAAAATAAAATTTTTTTTTTTTTTTATAAATTTGGGAAAAATTTTAAAAAATTAAAGTAAAAAAGATTCTAAAATACTCGTATATTCAAAAAGTGTAAAAA
>JAFNEN010006666.1:0-15287 GCA_019343175.1 Oedothorax gibbosus
ATAAAAAAAAAATGTTCAAGTGAATGCACCCCTTAATTGTTAAATGATGTGTAAACAGTGTATACAAAACGTTAAAAACCTAAATTTAACGCCCATAAAATCAATTTTCACAGCAGTAAGGTGGCGTGCTTAATACCAGCATTGGGGGCAAGGTTTTGTTTGGTTTTTTGCCCGATTAACTGGGGCATACGTCCCTTTAAATCCGTAAGGTCGAAAACCCCGAACAAGCCCCACTGGCCCCCTATGCTTTGGGTCCCCACGAGATACCGCCCTCGCCCCTAAACTACAACAGGGTTCAAATATACGATAGTTTTGGCGTGTTAAGCTGTTGAGGAAAAATAAACACCCGGGAAAAAACGTACAGTTTTGGGGAAAAAAACGATCCACCCTTCTATTTCGGCTGCTTTTGGTCAAGGAATTTTTTTCAAGGTTTTTTTTCAGAAATAGCGAAAGGAAAATTTAAGAAAGGGGCAACCAAAATTGTAAAAAGGGGTGTCTCTTTTAAAAAATGGTGCAACTTTAAAAATTCCAAGGAAACCCCCAATTTTTTTTACATAAAAATGTTCCACTTCAAAATACCCCAGGTATAAAAAAGAATTATTAAATTTTGCATTATTTGCGAGAATTAAAAGCATTAATTTTCAATTCGTTTGAGGGGAATCCCCAAAATTTTGAAAAAAGGTAATATTTGGGGTGTTTTTTCAAAACCCCCAAGCTAGCAAAAGGGTTACCAAAATCTCCCAAAAGATCCTAGAATTAAACCCTTCTTCACTAATTTGTGATTTTTTTTTTTTTTTTTACCTTTTTTTAAAAATTTTGGGTTTTTTAAATTCAAAATAAAAAAGGGTAGAGGGAAAAAAAAGTTTTAATTTTAAATTAAGTCACATTACGATTTTTTTATAACAAAACTATTTTAATGCATAGTTACAAAGATAGACAAACTAATTATTCATTTGGGTTTTAAAATTTTTATGAAAAATTTTTGTTTTCGTATTGCTACATATTGCTAAAAAAGGTTGGTTTAAATTCGGCACCTGGTCGGGGGACATATCCCACAGCCGAAATCCCGCAAACCAAAATTCCGACAAGCCAAAAAGGCCCCAATGAGTAAAAATCCCAAATGGGTTAAATCCCGAATAAAATTTTTTTGTCCATTTCTCGTTTTTTTTAAATATTAAGATTCTTGTTTTTTAGTTATTTGTCAGTTATTTAATCATTTAGTTAATCGTTAGTTAGTTACCCAGTCAGTTAGTTTTATCATCAGTAAGTTTCAGTCAGTCGTCAGTTATTAGTCAGTCAGTTTGGGTTAATCAGATTTTGTTAATCAGTATTTAATCAGCAGTTAAATTTAGTCAGTTGTTAATCATCATTTAGTTATCATCCAACCTTTAAATCTCAGTTTTTAGTCAGTCCGTTGTAAGTCAGTAAATTAATCACTCCGTTAGTTAGTCACCCCTTTAGTACCCAAAAACTGACAAATTTATCAAACTGATGTCAATTCAATTAGTTTCGTAAATTACTGACTCCTGACAAAACAAAATTACTGATAGCTAACAAAAGGGCTAACTGACGACAACTGACTGAGACTGACTAACTATGACTAACTTATGACTGACCAATTACTGCGCTAACTTATTACGACAAATTCTGATGATAATTGCGGGACTGACTAACTTACGGACTGACAATTAACTGACCGACTAACAAACCGACGACTAACAAACAAAACCGACTGCCTGATTAAACTGAGGACAACTACGGCCCTGACTAATGACTAAATAACTGACTGACTAAAAAACTAAATAAATAAGTAATCTCTAAAATTAAAAAAAAAAATCGAGGAAAATAACATATTATTGGAAATTGTATAATAAAATTTATAAATAATATTGGAAATACATAATTAAAAAACTAGAAAACGTTAATTTAAAATTTTAATTTACAAAAAAAAATACATTGTTGCACTTGAAACAAGAAAAGTTTTTTTGACTTTGACAGACACCCAAAATTTTGAATAAACATTACCAAAACCTTTTCAACCCCCAAACGATAATGCAATTAGTGTCCAATTTGCTAAGTAATTTTTCACGGCCCCTAAAATTCTTTTTTTTTTCAGTTTTTTTTAAAATAATGGGAAAATAATTTTTTTTGTTGAAAAAAAAAATTGGGGATTTTGGTTCTACTTGTCTACTTTATCGATTTATGTAACAAAATTTGGGTTGCATTCATAATTTATTTTTTCTTTTTTAAATTTTTTAAATAAAAAAATAAAAAAAATTAAAAATTGTGAAAAACTTGTGTGATTTTTTTTTTGGAAGATTAAAAATTTAAAAATGAAAAAAAAAGTTGGTTAATTCATTTATTTTTGGAGGTTAATAAAGTTTGTGAACTTTTTTAACATTATGGGGCCCTTTAACTTGAACTTTTTTCAACAAATAATGCAAATTTAAAAAATTTTTTTTTGGATCTGGGGTTTTGAAGATGATAAACATTTTTTTTAAAAAAAAAAAATTGGGTGTTGTCATTGGGAAATTTTTTAAAGTTGGTACTCATTTTTTTATTAGACGACCCTTATACAATTTTGGTTGCCATTCTGAATTCCCTTTCGCATTTCCGGAAAAAGACACCTTTTACAAAATTCCCCCCCCCCCCCCCCTCAAAAAGCTCGAAAAACGAAGGGTGGATCGTTTTTTTTTTTCCCCAGCTGACAAAAAACCAATTTGACAAGCACCAACCGGAAAATACATGCACCAAAATACCTAACCCGACTTCTCTATAGAAAAGACACAGGAAACGAAATTTAAATTACAGCTTCCGTCACTTGTGTGTGTGTGGGGTGTGTGCCAGGTTTCTAAATTACGAGGGGTAATTTGGCGCGTTAAATCTCCTTGGAGGTAGAGAAAACATACATTCTACTCAGACCCCTTTTTCCTTATTTTGGGGATTGGGCAAAAAATCGAAGGGGAGACCTGGGGGTTTTTAGACCTGACCTCACGAAGTCTTATCGCCGTTAGAGTCGAAAGATGCTCCGATTTTATTGTTTGAAGTCGTCTTTACAAAAAATCGTTCACTTTTTTTTTTTCCTGAGCCCTAAACCCGCTGGATTTTACTTTCGTACCTCTACTTAATGGGATATTTTATAGAAACTGTTTCCACCAATGGTCATAAATTTTGGGCCTTAAATAGTGACCTTACTGTGTTAAAACCGGGATATATTTTAAAATTTTAAAATTTTCGTTTTTTTTTTAAATTTAGTCCTTTGTGAACATATTGATACTAATTTTCAAGGGTAAAAGAAATAATAATTTCTGCTGGGTTGCTTAGTCTTGAATATTGTTAACACTTATTTTATAATTTTTTTTAAAAAAATTAAGATATTGTAATATGGAATAGTCGAAAAGTTTCAGTAGCATCATTTGTAGTGAAACTAATGCACTTTTTATCCTGAATTGAGTTGTCTGAATGGTTAGAGGATATGATTGGTAATCATTATTGAAAGGAAACGGTAAAGATAATAGATGGCAGCGTTAATTATTTGTCTTGAACTATAATCCTGGTTGATTACACATTAAATATTAATTTAGAATTTTCCTTAAACTGCGATTGGTTTCACCAAAAATAGGGTTCCTAGAAGTTGCAACGGCACTGTGGTTAGACTTTTCCTCAGATTTTTGTTTCAAAAGCTCGAAAAATGGCTCAACAGAATACCAGAAATATGGTCAAACATTTCATCACAAAGTCATCGCAGCTAATAGGAATCATTATTATGGTGAAACCAAGCACATAATTTATTAACAATGTGTGATGAGTATTCCAAAGATATATGTTTCGAGCCTACTAAAGAGTGAAACGTCCCAAGTCCTATACCAAGGATATTTTTTGAAATTATCCTTTGAATTGTAAGAGAGAGAAAATTCTAAAAAAGATGTTAATCCTTTTAAATAATACATCAATGAAAATTAGTTGGAAATACTTTGCTATTTTAATTCTTTGTTCAAATATTAAAGGTACCATTGTTATCAAGAACGATAGGTCCCATTTCACAAAAATCATTTGACAAGAGCGTCTCCATGCTGAGAGTTACTTTCTATTGTGATATGTTTTCTAGAAGTGATGAAAGGGCTGTAATATAAACATAAAAACCCTTAAAAAACCGAATTTTTTCCTTGATTAGGAAATAAAAAAATAAAAAATTAAATTTAACAGTTCCCAAAAGAACATCTTCTTAAATTTTTTTTAACAATTCGGGGGTATTTTTATGAAATTTTAAAAAAATAAAAAAAAGAATGTTTTATAATTAGAGTTTCCCTTAATCCCGTAAAATTTAAAAAAATAAAATATCCCGTTTTGGGGAAAACTTGACCCATTAGTGAACAACTTTAGTCGTTTTAAACCACAAAAAAAAATTTAATAAATTTTAAAAACTTTTTACAAAAAACTCCAGATTTTAATCGATAAAATTGGGGGAAAATTTGTTAACCCCAATTTAACGGTTTAAAAAAAAAAAATTATTATTTTTTAAAATTTTTACATTTTTTGTTTCATTGAAAAAACTATTTAAATTTCCCGCTTTAAAAAAATAATTTAAAAAAATTTTTTTTTCCTGACCCCCAAAATCCAAGCGGTTTTTCCATTTTAAAGAAAACCACCCCAATTTTAATGGCGATATTCTTATAAAAAAACTTTTTCCCCAACCAAGGGATACAAAATTTTTGGGAAACCTTTCCCAGATGGGTTTTACCTATAACTGTGTTAATCCCGGGGATTTTTAAAAATTTTTAAAAACCCGTTTTTTTTTATTTATTTCCTTTTGTAAAACCATTTTGAGTACAATTTATTTTAAAGGGGTTTTTTGAAATAAAAAATTTCTGCTGGGTTGCTTAGTTTTGAATATTGTTAACACTTTTTTTATAATTTTTTTTTTAAAAAAAAATTAAGTTTATTTTTTAATATGGAATGGTCGAAAATTTTCAGAAAGCATCATTTGTAGTAAAAAATAATGCACTTTTTATCCTGAATTGAGTTGTCTGAAGGTTAAAGGGGGATTTTGTTTTGGGTAATTTTTATTAAAAGGGAAAAACGGAAAAAAGGATAATAGAGGCAGCGTAATTATTTGTCTTGAACTAAATTCCCGGTTTAAAATTTAAAAAAACATTAAAATTAAATTTGGGAAATTTTTTCCTTAAACTGCGTTTGGTTTTTCACCAAAAATAGGGGCCCTAGAAGTTCCCAACGGCCCCTGGGGTTTGGGGATTTTTCCCTTTCAGATTTTTTTTTAAAAAAGCTCAAAAAAAGGGGTCAACAAAAATACCAAAAATTTTATGGTAAAAAATTTCATCACAAAGTCACGAAAGCTAATAGGAATCATTTTTAGGGTTTGGGAAACCAAGAACAAAATTTTTATTAAAAAATGTTTGATGGAGATTCCAAAGATAATGTTTCGAGCCTACAAAAGAGTAAAAAAGCCCCCAAAGTCCTATCCCAAAGGGAAATTTTTTTTTTTTTTAAATTTACCCTTTTAAAATTGGGAAGAGAGAAAAAAAATTCTAAAAAAAATGTTAACCTTTTTAAATAAACACCCAATGAAAAATTTTTGGAAATATTTTGCTATTTTAATTCTTTGTTAAAAAAAATTAAAGGTCCCATTGTTATCAAAAAAACGATGGGTTTCCTTTTTTCACAAAAAAAATATTGAAAGAGCGTCTCCATGCTGAGGGGTATTTTCCTATTGTGATATGTTTCTAGAAGTTGATAAAAAGGGCTTTTAATAAAAACATATAAAACAAAAACCCGAATTTTTTTTGGTATTAGGAATGAAAAAAAAAATTTAAATCCCCGTTGCAAAAGAACATTTTTTTAAATTTTTTTTTTAACAATTCGTGTATTTCTTATGTAATTTTTAAAAACTGAAAAAAAAATTTTTTTATAATTAGAGATTCCTTTAAAATACGTAAAATTTAATAGAAAATATCCCGATTTCGGAAATTTGCCCATTGGGAAAAAAACTTTAGTCGCTTTACAAAAAAATAAAAATTTAAAAAGTTTAAAAACCCATTTTACAAAAACTCCTAATTTTTAACCCCAAAAAATTTTTCCAAAATTTGTTAACACAAATTTTTTGGGTTTTAAAAAAACTATTATTTTTTTTAAATTTTACTTTTTTTGGGTTTTCATTGTAAACATTTAAATTTCCGCGTTAAAAAAACAAAAAAAATTTTAATTTTATTTTGAAAAATTTGTTTATTTTAATTAAAAGGAAATTCAAAAATTATGACCTACGCAAAGGGTTTAATTTTTAAAAAAAAAGAAAAATTTATCAATTGCAAAATTTTTTAAAAATAATAAACAAAATTAAAAAACCCAACCAACCAATTTAAAAAAAATGTCTTTTTTCCCTTTTTATCTTTTCATTGTTTTTTTTCCCTTTAAAATTTATTACTAAGGGGCCTAAAATTTCACCCCAAAAGATGAATAATGTCCTTTTAAAGTTAAAAAGCATTTTTTTTTCTTAAATATTGATGAGGAAAGTTTCGAGTTTACTTTAATAGGTTCTTTTTTTTTTAAATTTCCCGGATGGGACGGCTCTAAAATCGAAAGGATTGTTTTTTTCATTTTCATTTCGGGAGGAAAAAATTGAGCACGTAATCGGGGTTTAAAAAAGAAGTTTTTTGAGTTGTTTAAAAGATAAAACACTGTCGTTTTGTTTTTTGAATGAAAATTTTTAAATTGAAAAAAGAAGTTTTCAGAAGTTTTTTTTTTGGTGTTTTTTTAAAAAGATGTTTAAAAAAACTTAAAAGCATTTCCCAAAATACACAAAATACACCGATTTTCACTTTGTGTAAGGGACAAATGAAAAAACCGTTGAATTTGAATTATGGTTCAAGATTTTTAGCTAATAAACTTCTATTAAAACCCAAGTCTTTAAAAAAATATGTTTGTTTTTTTTTTAACAGTGGAAGAAAACTCTGTTTTGACCTATGAGTAAAAGAATATTTAAAAAGGGGTCAGTATTGGGGTTTTTAAATGCTTGGTAAAAAAGTTACTCAATTAAAAGGTAAAAAAAACTTTTTTTAAAATTCACAATTAAATGATTTCGTAATCTTTGTAAAACAATCACTAAATTTTTAAAAAAATTTGGGTTTGTCACAGAAAACTGCCCACTTAAAAACCGCTTTCACACAAAATTTTAAAAAAAAGCGCAAAATACCTTTTTTCGTATGGGTTTAAATAATTTTAACAACTAAAAATTTTTTTTTAAAAAAAACTAACTTTTAAAGCTGTAAAAAGTATAAAATTGTTTTTAAACAGAAAAAGATAAAAAAAATCGCGCATTTTCATTCATGACATTGCCGTTAAAGTGTTTATTCTTTAAAAATTTTAAAAATTAGTAATTTTTTTTTAAGGCCCAATCATAAAATTGTGAGCCCAACCCAAAAAATTTTTGGTTTTCTGGACCCCCCAAATTCATTATCTATTTGGGGAAAAAATTTTAAAATGCAGGTCGCATACACATTTCGGTTAGTTTTCAAATTTAAAAAAACAAACCCCCAAACCAGCCCCTTTTTAATTTTCCAGTACAGCGGTATTTTAAAAGCAGATAGGGTTTAAAAGAAAAATAACCCTTAAAAAAACCCAAACCACTGCCAGTCCTAAAGTAGCAAACACAGTTGAGTTTAAGCAAATTAACACACTGAATTTCCTCCGTTTGTTTTTTAAAACCGAAAATTTCCCACTATCATAATTAACTATATGAGAAAATTTTTTTTGTTTAACCCATTTTTTTAATAAATTTTTTTGGGAAATAAAATAATTTTAGAATTTCAAAAACGGGAAGCCCAAGTTATTTTTCCTTTATTTAAAAACTGTCGGGGCCCAAAATGATTTTTAGGAAAAATAGGACGATTGTGAGTAGAAAAAATATTTGCTTTACAAGAATTTAAATATATACGAAAATCTACTGCTTTATTTTTTATAATTTTGGTTTTGCAATCGCAGAGCAAATTATCGGGAAAAGATACGACTAGTTTCAAAAAAATTTAATAGGTTTAAAATTTTTTTAGATGATGTATCTAGAGAATTTTTTTTGGATGAAAAAAACCAAAAAATTTGCAAAAAGTATGCAAGTTTTTTTTCCTTTTAGTGCCTAATGTCTCATTTGGGAAATATATCCTTTTTTAAAAAGGAAATTTAATGTAACAATTTCAAGTAAAACTTAATTTTTTATTAGATAATTTAAAAAAGAACTGACTCCAGGCACTCCAGTCCAGGTGAACAAGGTGTCCCCTAACAATAAGACTCCAAAGTCGCCCGGTATCTCGTCTTTGTTTTCCCAATTTTTGATCTTTATGGCTTTTTTTTCTTTCCACCCTTTCCCTCTAAAAGAAGTCCCACCTAATGATACCACGCTAAAAGGGTTTAGATGCTAAATCTAATGTTTTTAAAAAAAATTTTCATAGTTAAATTTTAAAAAAAATAATATTTTTTTTCCCAAAAAACCCCCCACACACTTTCCCGGGAATATAAATTTTTAAAAAAAAAAATTTTAAATTTTGGAAAATTTACCCCACAAATTCTGAAAAAATTTCCCGCACATTTTTTTGAATAAAACTTAATAGAACCCGTAGTAGGATTCCCTAATCGGGCCCTAGACTTTTCCCAAAAAACACCCCCTAAAAAACTATAGGGGACCCCGGGGGAATTGCAAAAAGTTAAGTCAGTGGAAACGGCAACAGTTTTTTTCATTGACTGTGGTTTGCAATTAAATTTCCCCAAAAACCGAATAAGCCGCAATTTACATGCGGTGGCCCAAAGGGGAGGGAGGGTGTTACTGCAAAAAACATCCGCCCGTATCTGGCACGACTAGAGCTGAAACCACTTCTGATGGCCGTGAGTTAATGGAAATCCTATAGGATTCCAGGAGGGTATAGGGTTTGGGTTTTGCTCTGAAGTTACCGGTGTAGGGGTATGCATTGTAGTATTATTAAAACAAAAGGGTGGCGTGTAGAAACATAATGAGAAGCTGAAATCTTTGGGGGGGGGGGGGGGTTTTTTTTTTTTTTTTTTTTTTGCTTTTTTTTTTTTTTTTTTTTTTTTAATTTTTTAACTTTTTTTTTTTTTTTTTTTTTTTTTTTGAAAGGAAAAAATAACAGAAAAGAAAATTAAGTTAAAAAAAAACAATAATTGGAAATTTTACACAGAGGAAAATTAAAAACCCAAGGGTATATTACCCCCAAAAAAAATTTTAGTATGTTTTTTTTAAATATGAAATGTAGGGGTCAGCTAAATATTCAAGTGTGAGAAAGGTTTGGGGAAAACTCATAGTTTCCCCTTTAAAGTCGGTGAGAAATTTGGGGAAAAAACCCTATGGGAAATTTCCTTTGAAAAAGGGGAAAGGGGCCCGGGTTTGGGCCTGAAGCTCTATGATATGTTTTGTAGATGTGGTGTGTAGAAATACCCTTTTTCCAAGTAAAAATGCATATTCTATAATCTATTCACATTCAAAAACGACAAGCAAAAATTTTGAAAAAAAGACATTTTAAAAAAACCAAGTGAGCCTAGAAGCTTTTTGACGTAGTAGTTTATTAAAATCAAAAATTTGAAAGATAAAACCCATTTTTCGTACTTTAAAAAAAAAAAAATTAAAAAAAAAAAATAATCTAAAAAAAAAAAAACTGAAAAAAACAAATTATCACAAACCAATATCAATTTAGAAAAAAATACCCAAAAATTTTCCCATCTTTTTCCTAAGCACTTTTTGGGATTTTTTCCCACAGAACCTCAATAAATTAAAAAAACAATGAAAAAAGTAGTTTTTAGTTTTACCCTTTTTAATAATAATTTGGGGAAAAATCCACAAAAAAATTTTCTCATGTTATTTAACCCTTTTATTTTAAAAAAAATTTAAAAAGCTCGATATCTTAATTATAATTTATTTTTTTAAAAATTTAGAATGTAACTGCAATAAGGAAAATTAAAATTTTTTGAAAAAACAATAAGACTAATCCATTTTTTTTTATTCACCGTTTATTCCTGTAAAGACCAAAAAAATGTCATTTTTCTTCAAAATAAACTGGCCTCAGGGGAAATTTTAGTTCACGGGGGGTGGAAAAAATCTTTGTTTTCCCCCCCTTTAAGTTCTGACGTCAATGGTTTCCCCAAAAAAAAAAATGATACAGCCCCACAACTCAGTTTGAAAAAGTGGCATAACTGGGGGAAAATCTTTTTGTTTCTGAAATAAAAAGATTTCGGTTTGAAAATTTTTCCAAAAGTTTTATTATTTTGAAAAAAAATTCATTTTTAATTTAGTTAGAAAAATAAATATTTCAAAAACCCCAAAGATAACCTAAAGTGACCCCTAACCTAAACCTCAATGATAACCCAAAACCTTTTGACAATTAAAAAAAAAATTGGTATGAGGGCAATAATAGGGGGAAACCCCGTTAGGGTTTCAATTTTTTAAATTTAAATTTTTAAATTTCAGAAAAGGGTTTTAAAACAGCCCACTTTAAAAAAATTTTCAGAAATATAGTATTGGGACCTGAAATTTTAGTTGAAATAAGTGAAGGGCCTATTTTTCTGTTTTACGACTCGTGAAAGGCATGTGTGCGCATGCGCGCTGTGTTGCGCCCCAAATATGGCTAGTTTTTAAGAACAGAATAGTTTAAAATTTAAAAAAAAATTAAAAATTTTTTTTTTGTTTTGAACCCAGGGTGACCCCGGGGTAATTATTGGGCACTAAAAAACGGGGGGAAAAATTTTGGGCAGGGGCCCCAAAAAACCATTATGCATCATAATTTATTACATCTTACAAATCACAATTTGTTAAATTATTTTGGATAGATAATACTTTTTTTTTAAAAAAAAATTATTAACCCAAAAACGTTGAAAAAAAAAGGTATTTAAATTTTTTTTAAATCGATACCAAATTTGTGTATAATTTTGGGGTTTTTTTTTTTACATTTATCTTGAAATTTTTTGGGTTGGGCCCCGGGCTTTGATATTTTATTTAAGATGGGGTTTTTTTCTGAAAAACATCATTTTTATTTAAAGAAAAGTAACATTTTTGACATGCTGTTTTTGGGTCGGGGTTTAAATTTTTGGAAGAAGCGGGGAAAATTGCTGGAAAATTTCTATGGGGTGAACAGAAAAAAAGCATTTTAAATATGCTTAAATTTATTGGTTTTAGTTTTTATGATTAAGAAAAAACCATCCCACGCAATGTTTGAATTTTTTTAAAAAAAAAGGAAAAATTTTAAAAATTTTTGGGAATTTTTTCCCCAGATTTCACTGTTATATTTTTTTTACCCCGGAAACCATTTGGTGTTAAATAAATTTTCAAAACACAGTACTATTTGTAACACAAAATCACCCCAATTACCCTTTGTAGCTAGTCTTTAAAAAAATTTTGGGGGGAACGATTGGGAAAAATACTATCCGGGTAATTTCCCCAAAATTTGGGGGGGTTTAAATTTTTTAAAACCCGTTTATTTTTTTTAATTTTACAGGGAAATGTAAATTTTAACAATGGTTTCCCCACAAATATATCTATTAGTCATTACAAAAAAAAAAACCCCTTAGAAAATTACATTTAAAGGGGAAGCTTTTGGTAAAAAAATTTTATTTTTGTCCAATTTAATTTTCCCAGGTTTTAAAGTTATATATTGGTAAAGATATCTTTTTCTTAATTGATGGCGGATTTTTTTTTTAAAAAACCAAAATCAAAACCGGGTCCCTTTTATTTTAAAAGTCGTACAGTATTTTGTGGTCACATTTTTATACATATCATACTGAATTATAAAAGGGACCCTATTTAAAAAAATATAAAAAAATTTGTTTTGACAAATCCAAAATGATAGATTAATACTTAGCCAAATTATCCTAAAATAACCATTGATCCAAAACAAATTTTTGATCCGATGTTTGTTTTTATTTTCAAAATGCCGTAAAAAAACCCCCTTTATTTCCCCCCGGCGGCCCCTGAAAAATTTTGGCACAAATTCGCCTTTATGGATTTTACTTTGGCTCGGACCTTAGAGAGGGAAAAAGAGGGAATTCGTTTCGAAAAGCCGGGATAAGAACATAACACACTAAATCCACTGTAGTATGGGATTTCCCCCATGATGACAATATGGCGGGTAAAAAAACAACCTGTCTTGGAATTACGATGGAAAGGCCCAGTTTACAAAAAAAAAAGTACAAAACAATAAATCGGGAAAAGCCCCCGTCCCAAAAAATCACATTTTTTGAGGGGGAAAACATTTTTTTAAAATTTTTTTCATTTTAAAAAATAGAGTTTGAATGTATGTTTTTTTATTGGTAGTAATGCTCCCTTTTAAAAACCCTTTTTGTTACCAAAAATTTTCACTTGTTCTTTAATTTTTTTTTGTAAGTAGCAAAGGGAAAAAATTATGGGAAAGGGAAAAGTGTTACTTTTAAAAACGTGAAGGCAAACAATAAAAAAAAATTTTTTCAGATAGGGAAACCCAAAAAAAATAAAAGATTTCCCGACAAAGCTTTAAATATTTTTTGGACAACGGGGAAAAAAAACAAATTTTTATTTTAAAAATCTTTTAAATTTTGACAACTTCCAAAAAAAAATAAGATACTTGAAAAAAACATTTTTCATAAGTATAAAACACAAATTTAGTGGAGAACACAATTTAAGAGTTTAAAAGAGAAAATTTTTGCAAAAAAGTCACAAAAAAGGGAAATTTCTTTAAAACCTTTTCTTTTACTTGCCATTTTAAAAAAAAAAAAAAATTTTTTGTCCAAAAAGGGGAACTTATTTTTCAAAAAAAGTTTATAGGGGAAATTAATTGCCCCTTTTTTAAAAGTTGGGAGGGATCGTGAAAAAAGATAAAAAATTTTGAATGTATATTTCATTTAAAAAAATTTTCTTTCTTAAAAAAGTGTAATATATAATTTGTTAAAACAAAAAATATATTTTAGATTATTTGGGGTGTTTTTATAGGCCAATGAAAATATAAATTTAAATTTTAAAATTTAAATTTTAAAATAATAATATATATAAAAATTTAAATTTCAAAGAAAAATATATATAATTTTAACTTACAATTTAGGTTTGCCCGAGGGTTTTGGGAAAATTTATTTTAAATGATAATTGAAAAACGTGTTAAAATTTAAAAAAAAAAATTTTTTTTAAATTTTTGGTAACAAAAATAATAAAAAATATGTTGTTTGAGAAAAAATATTTTATTGAGACAAATATTTTTAAACAAAAAAATTTTTTTCAAAAAAAAAAGTAGAAATAAGAACCCTTTACCAACAGCATATTTTGCCCCAAAAATGTGTTTTTTAAAAAATTTTTTTGTAGATTTTAAGTTTGGATTGAAAAATCTTATATTTATTTTTAAACACTTTAAAGCCCTACCATAGAAAAAAAAAGATTCACAAAACAAAAATAGCGATAATAAGCTATTGGGAACTATTTCTAAAAGAAGATTGCGATTTAAAACGAAAATTTAAAGCACTTTAGCATAGAACAATTTTCTAAGCGCCCCACGTTGCTTTTAAGAAAAAAAAGTTTCAAGCAGTTTTGTGGCAAGGCCATTTACAAGATTTTGTAAACGATGTTTTATTTCACAAAATATTTATATTTTTTTAAAGAAGGAGGAGGAAAGCGGGAAAATGAACATTTCAGTATTTTTTTTGGGAAATTTAAATTTTTTCCAAAGGACTTCATTTATAAAAGTCATTATTTGTTAAACCCGGTGGGTTTAAAAAACTATTCAAAATTTAAATTTAATCTTTATGATTTTCAAGTATAAAATTTTCAAAACTATAGAGGAGAGTGGGGGGGGAATGGGGAAATTTTTTTTTTAACCCCCTGTATTTCAGCCCAAAAAAAAAAACAAGAATTTTTAAATTTTTTTTTACAAAAATCTTAAACTGAAAAATTCGTTTATTAAAAAGCCCCCTCGAAAAGATGTTCAAAACATTACCATATTTTAGCTGCTTTAGCATTTTAAAAAAAAACAAACATTTTAAATTTTTCCCCTTAGCTCCCATATGCGGGGGGTTAAAGGGACAGGGGGCAGGGGTAATGGGAACATGGTATACGTTGCCTTAATTTAAAATTTTCCCAAAAAATGGAAAAAGCAAAAAAGAAAAAAGGGCCCGGGAAAAAAAAATTTTAAAGCCCAAACCCCCATTTACATTTAAATTTTTATTTTTTTTTAAAACAATTAAATTTTTTACTGAAAAAGGGGAAATAAACAAAGTTTTTAAAAAGGAAAATTTAAATGTCCCCATTTAAATTTTTTAAAGAAAAACCCCGGGAAAAAATGTTTTTTAAATAAATCTTCTAAATTTTATTTCAAACCCTTTTACTTTTTTCAAGGTTTCGGGGAAAAAATTTAAAAAAACCGTCTTTATCTTCAAATAGCTTTAAACCCGGGGTTCATCGACTATTTCAGAAAATCAATTTCCAAAAATAAAGTTATTTAAATAAAAAAAATTTTTTAAATTTTTATCCGAAATAAAGAATAGTTTGTTTCTAACCCCAAAATTTTTCCAACAAAAAAAATTTTTTTTTACCAAGTTTTTGCTCCGATGTAATTAATGAAATTGTAGACGGAAAAAAAATGTATCAATAAAGCTATTTTTACTTTTTCTTATTATACTACGGAAAAAAAAATTTAAAAAGTTTAAAATTAAAGATTTAAAAAGTTTTTTTCAGCTTGACCAAAAAAGAATTTGAATTTAATAGAAAAATTCAAGAGAACATACAAAGCTAGGTTTATTTGTGTCCCGTTAGCCCCCCCCAGATTAGTATTTATAAAAGATCCAACACATAAAAAAAACCCAATTTCCCAAAAAAATTGGCAGATAATAAACTTAAACTCTGATAGATTCTACCAAAACTATAGTTTAATTTGAAAAGCTTTTATTTTAAAACTTTAAAAGTGTTAAAAAAGATACACCCTTTTTAAATTACTTTGGATTTTCCAAAAAAAAACTATTTTTTCTTTTTCCCCTTTAACACATGCTTTTAAATTTTTTTTAACTTTGGTTTTTAAAAAAGTGAAGTCGAAGTGGTTTCAATGTTGTAGGGTTTGAAAATTTTTGAGAAAAATAATTAATTTTTCCTCTTTTTGTCCCTTGCCCCCATTTGGGGCCCCGCGTCCCATTAGCCCCCACTCCCCCCCTAAATTGTTTTGCGATTGGCAGGGTAAAATATGGTTTGGGTGGATAACCCATGAATCTAATTAATCTCAAAAGTAACTTTGTATCTCAAAAAAAGAGTTTGTTACAAAAAAATCAAAAAA
>JAFNEN010006667.1:0-12550 GCA_019343175.1 Oedothorax gibbosus
CGATTTTTTTCGATTTTTTTAATCGTAAAATAATCGTCACATTAGATTAAGGGTCCCTTAAAAATTTTGTTTTGGGGGTCCTTGAAAAGTCCTTAAAAAACTCCTTGATTTTTTTTTGAAATAAAGTAGGAACCCTGTGTTTATAAATGGTTTCCGCTCGGCTTTGTTTTCCACACCTAGACGTAAGATTCGAAAAGTCCTCCCTCACTGAGCGGGAATTTTTGCCCCTTCGATAGCACTTTTGGTTTTTCATCTCGGCATCAGAATTTTGTGACAAAGTTGTCTTTTGACACTACGGGCTTCGAAAATGTCCTCATCATTTAATAAAGTAGTGAATTGTTTGTCCTCTTTTTTGACAAAATCCTCCATGATTTAAAACAATTTCGAATTTTTTTTTTTTTTTTTTTTTCCGGAATCTTTTTTAACAAATGTGTGGCATCCAAAACGTTTTTTTTTTTTTTGCTAGAAGCGTTCGCTTTAAAGATCTTCAGCGTTTTGGGGTTTTTCCATATTTTCAAAGATCCTTGAACGCTTTTTCCTTTCTGAAATGTCCCCCT
Organism: Oedothorax gibbosus; assembly: GCA_019343175.1. Taxonomy (NCBI): domain Eukaryota; kingdom Metazoa; phylum Arthropoda; class Arachnida; order Araneae; family Linyphiidae; genus Oedothorax; species Oedothorax gibbosus. The sequence continues at coordinate 558 of JAFNEN010006667.1, forward strand.
TCAAGGTCGGATTAATTCCCTTGTCACACGTTTAATAAAGAGTGGTTTTTTTCGGTGGTAAAAACACGATTTTTTAAAACTTCTTTAATGAAAGGGTTACAGCATGCCAGGGCAGTTTGTCTTGACAGGAGTTGTTCCGTTTTAATTTGTTTGCCCCTTTTCAAACACCATTCTTAAGATGGGTAGTCACCCAAGCCTTTTGTTGGCAAAATAATCAGGGAAGTTTTTTTTTAAAATTTTGAAACAGCGGGGCTTCTTATTTTTTTCCAACCACAAAGTTTTTTTTTAGGGGGCCGGTAAAACTAGCGCAACTGCACATTTAGGCGTTCCTTTGGAGGTTTTACACCCTTGGCACTTTCATTCTTAAACATTAGGTGTTTTTCAGAAAAACGCACGAAAATATAGGCCTTTCATCAGCGTTATATACATCTTCAGGTGAAATTGGGCAATAGTTTGGGCCCTTTTTTCTTTTTTTTCGATGACTTCTACTACATTATGGGGCATCTTTTGTTCACCGGGGGGTTTCCTTCGGAAGAGTAGTTTCTGCCTTTTTTTCCACTCTGGAAAACCACCTTCTTTCTACAAATTTTCCTTTTTACCCAATTTTTTTGCGCAAATTTTTTTGCTTCAGCTTTTTGGCGCAAAATTGGACCATTAACACGCGTCCCTTTCACAAACTTTTTTGTAATCAGATTTTTTTAATGCAGTTTTTACCTCTTTGTTTTTTTTTCATCTCGATTTTTTTTTTACAATTCAGATTTTCGTTCAAAGCAAAACTTATTTCAATATCTTAAAACGATTTTTTTTTAAATTCTGCAACAAAAAAAGCGGCTGCGAAACTTGCAATTAAAACAGCAGCACTCCTTTGGCTCATTTTCGAAATTTACGTAACGTTTTTTAAAATGTAAACCCTTTTTTCTTTCACAGTAGATCTCTCCGTTTCCTTTCCTTGTAAAAAACAAACCAGGTTACAACCGTATGAACTAGGGGAAAAAGTGAAAATTTATGTTCTTCTGCATGCGTCTTTTAAACACTTAGATGTGGCATTTTCCCACTACCCCCCCATTTTTTATTTTTTTTAAACCAATAGCGACTCAAAACCCTTCAAGTGCCCATGGGGGGCATACCCCAGACGCATACCTCGGCGACGGGAAGGGGCTTTCCAACGGGTCTTGGGTTGCACTAATCCCCCCCCTTGAAATGTCGCACAAAAAAAGACCTCCTGCATTTTTTTGTGAAAACCCCGAGTGATCTTTTTTGAAAAGGCGGCCCCCCCCAAAAAGAAAAGGGGCTTAAAATTTTCACCGAGCACAAAATTTCCCGATATAGGGACTTTTTTTTAGCCCCAAAAAAGCCCCACATGTATTAAAAAAAGTCATTCATTTCCAACGCCAAGGGGATAAAAAAAGTCATAATGGCCCGTTAAGGGGTAGGCGGGTTCCCCTCTTGTGTTTCCCCCCCAGTGCTACGGAATTTTTTAAAAATGCTTGACCGAAAATGGCACCCCCCCTCTAACACGGTTTTAAAAGATAATAAAAAATACGAGCCAGACTTTTGGTAAGTTTCAGGAAACACTTTAAAACAAAAAAATTTTTTCCTTGTTTTTATTGATTTCAGAAAATATAAATTACATATAAAACTGATAACAATAAACAAAACATTCGATTACAAAAACGATGATTTTTAAATGTATTTTGTATGGGTGGAAAAAACGCGACTAAGCGTTTTTTTATAACGATTGATAACATTAACCGTGATCCCCATTAAGCGGCGTCTACTGTATTTTTATGGTTTCTTTTAAGTATTGTTTTTATACTAAATAGGGGTAACATTTTGTTTTCGACTGTTTAAATTTTTATGCTTCTTTTCAAAGGTCATGCAGTTTTTTAGCAGACCCCCCAACAGGAATTTGGAGAATTTGGGTGGTGATAGAAAAAATGTAATTACAATTTCAGGGTTACAATTTCCCCCTAAAATAAACTCTTAAAAGCTAAATTCTTTTTTTTTCTTTTGGGTTTTTTTCAATTTTGTTGACTCGGGGAAATTATTAAAAAATTTATCCTGGAAGTTTGGTCAAAAAATTTTTTATATAAAAAAAAACCCGTAAATTGCGTCAAATTTTTCACCCGCTGAACCCCCTTTTGCTGGTTCAGCGCGGCAATACTGATTTTGTAACTTTTTTGGGGAATTTCTGGTCATGACCAGTTGCTTGATTTTGGAAAGGGAAGTTTTAAACTTTTCTTTGGCCCCCTGAAAAAACTTACTACCCAATTTAAAAATTTGGAGGGTTGTTTAAATCGTTGCACGAAACCCCAAAGTAACGGGTTGGGGAAAATTTTAGTTTTTTATTTCCAAAAAAAATAAGATTTTGAATTTTTCCTTATTTTTTCTTTGGTAATAAAGTTTTTTTCTAGGCCCACTACAACGTTTCTAGGGTTGGCGTGTGGCCCTGTGAAAATAGTGAAAGGCCGGGGTGCTTTAGTTTTGCATTAAAAAATATAAACTTCTAGTCCGCAGAGCACCAAAAGCCCCGCAGCCCCTCAAAGTTTGCCATCGCCCAAAAAATCCACAGTGGATTTGCAGTTGTGAACATTGAATTTTAGTGTTAAAGTTTCTCTAAAACCCTGTACATCTAGGAAAAAATAGAGTGCCAAAACATTTTTTAAATTTCTATTTTATTTTTTATAATATCTGAGGGGGTGTTGGGAAAATGCTTTATTTTTTTGTAAATATATTTTAGTCTCGCCATTTTTAGAAGATTTACGGCATTTTTTTTTTTTCAAAATTTAGGATTGCCAAACATTTTGTTTTTTATTTTTTTTTTTGATTTTCCCCCGAAGTTTTTGCTACCCAAAAAATTCACTGTTTTTTCCCCCGGTTTTTTCTTAATGCCCGGTTTTTTTAGAATCCTGGAAAAATCCAATTTTTCGGGAAAAAATACTGATATTAAAAAAGCTAAAATCTATTTCATTGCCCCCCGAAGATTTTTCCCAGAATCCGCTGCCTTTTTTGAAAAGAACGATCTTGTTGGAAAAATTTTTTTATGTAAATTGAGACGGCCCCGGTTTTTAACAGAGGGGGGGGCAGTTATCAAGGTTCGCCTCCTTTAAAAAACTTGATTTTCTTCCTCATCTACTCCTTTGAAACCGTTCCTCTCAATCACTTGCGTTAGAGCTGTGATATTTGGCGTTGCTAAGAGAGAAAACCACCGCTTTGTTTCCGCTCTTTTTTAATTTTTTTCTCTTTTGGGCGTTTTTTGGGGAAAAAATTTTTTTTTTTTCGCGCTCTGTGTTTTTTTTGTTGCAATTCACTTGTTTATGACAGTTTTTTTTCTTTTTTCTTCTACTTTTATTTAAATTAGGTACTTATGGGGAAAAAATAAGGGTTTATTTTTGATGGGAAAACAGCCTATGAAAGAAAAAAAAAATATTACCTCAGTTTTAAAAAAATTTAAATTGACGCTTTTTTTTATGCTCTTTTAAACTATTATTTTAACCTATTTTTTTTTCTGAATTGGGTTGTTAAAAAAAATTTTGCTTTATTTTGAACGCTTAAATGAGCTAGCATTGCTCAATTGGTTTTTACAAGGAAATTTTCCCTGCTTTTTAAAAATTTTTTTGGAAAAAAAATTTTGGGAAAAGCAAAAAAAAACTTTTCGAGGCTGCATTCCAATTTCCATTAAAAATTTTAAGATTAGAAAAAATTTTTCTTAACTAAAAAAAACTAAAAAAGAAAATTGAACCCCCATTTTATATGGCGCCTCATCCATTTGGCATGTCCGGAGGGCGGACAACCTTGCCCCCGAAAAACTACTTGCCCACCGCAACACACCGATAGCACATACTCGGGAACGCACACATACCCCATATCTGGAATTCAAACTCACTCGCTATGTAGGGGAAACCCCCAACAGGCTGATCTTTTAAAATTAATTTTTCTCTTTTTAGTTTTAATTTTTGAACATTAGTGTTGGGTCCAGATTTTCAGTTCGTTCAGTTTCAGCAGCAAATTTTTCTTTCCCCCTGTCACGGTTGAAGAAAAAACCCCACCAAGGTTTTTTTTTTTCCCCCTTCATGGTCGGGTTTGATTAAAAAATGCTCACTACTTTTATTTGTTAACTTATTAAATGCCATCCCTTCAAATTTTCTTTGATTTTTTAATTTACCCGGGTAGCACAGCATATTGTCGGAAACAAGAGCTCAGAGCTTTTTACATTTTACTGACCTGGAAAAATGGGGGGCAATATTGGTTTGGATCAATGTGCAATATTGGGCGATGTCTGATATTGGGCGATGTCGATGATATTGGGCATATGTAATTGCTGTTTTTACCCTATTTGACGTTCCTTTTTTTTTTTTATGAATTTACTTGCAAAAAACATTTTTTTAATCCTTTCAGCTTTTCCCAAAAAAGAAAATTGCTATGGGGACTTTTTAAATTTTTGTGATCAAAATAAAGTAGGACAAAATATCTTTAGCACTATAGCAAAATTTTTTCAAAGCTATAGCAATTTTTAGGCAAAGCACAACGGCAATGCAAATCAAAAAGGGAGAAGCAGATACCCATAAACGAATGGAAAATTTTTTTTAAAAAATCACTAAATCACTGCCTACACGATTGTTTCTAAGCTGCGCAACAGCGATCTGGGAAATTTCTTTCATATTGTCTTTTTTTGTGTTAATCGATTCACAACCTTTCCCCCATTTTGAAAATAAAATTTACAATCCCAAATTCTTTTATTGAAAAAAAAATTGCAAAAAAAAAAATTTTGCCTTTCAATTTTTCCAATACCAAGATTGCAAATGAATTAATAGGGGATTTTTTTGTAATTTTTTTCCCGGGAAAGAAATCTCAAAAAAAGGGGACGTACATAAATTACGACACATAAAAAAGTTTTTCTTTTTTTAACCCCTCCCTCCCCCCCATGTCACGCTTGATCAAACCCCTCCCCCCTAAAATTACGTAAATTTTTTACCCCCCCCCCCCCCCGCCCTTTAAAGAAAAAATTAATTTTTTAATCTTCCGTTTGTTTTTTTAAAATTTTTAAGGGGGAAAAAAGGGGATTTATATTTTTTTTTAAAAAATTAACTTTTAAAGGAAAAAGTAAAATTTATCTTAGTTAAATAATTTTTCACCAGGAATATACCAACTTGTATTTACATTTCCTGTCCAAGGTCCAACTACCTTCGCTAATGTTTTTTTTTAAAAAAAAGGGGGCTGGGAGTAAGGATCTGTCTAGTTCTGGGGCCCTTTTTTGGGATTCGCCAGGTAGCTCTATTCCTCTAATTGGGCAAGATGTTTCCCCAATTTTTTCGTGTTTTTTTTTTCGAATTACTGTTACAAAAGGTTTTTTTAAAATATAGGAACTAAATAATGCCACGTTGTGGTAGATAACATCTCCCCCTCCTTTTCTGAAATTGTTTTTTTTATGAAAAAAAAAAAATTTCAATTTTTTCTCAAAAACTTATTTTTTTTGTAAAACAGATTTTTTTCCCTTGCAAAAAATGAAATTTCAGAATCGTTACATCACACAAGCGATGACCCCTCCCCTGTCCCCCGATCCGTCATGTTTGGGGCATACCCTTAAAACCCCCCCTTTACGTTACTAATTAATGTACGTCCCCGAAAGGGAAATCTGGTTAAAATCGGGAGAAAATGATCGATTTTCATCCAATGACTCCAAGGTCGGGCCGATACTCAAAAGCGACCTTGGCCGAATTGTTGTGCTACCTAGAAAGGGGAACATTTTTTAATATATATTTTTGTTTTCCCTTTTTTAAAAAAAATTTCTTTAAAAAAATTTAAAATTTAAAAAAATACTAAATGATATATTGTTTTTTTAAAATATTTCGTAACACATTTTTAAGTATTTTAAAAATTGGGTAACGAAATAATAAATCTAGATAATAAGGTCTTTGATAAAATTTTTTTTTTTTTTAAAAACTATATTTTTTTAAATTTCTTGATGATATTCACATATTTTATTTTTTTGTAATATTTCTGTTTAAAAATTTTTTTGGGTTTTCCCTATCATGAAAAAAAAGGAAAAAATTGAGTTGATAATTTTTTTAAAAATGGTTTTTTTAAATTTTACATGTTTTTTGTTTTTTTTAACATTCCATTCAAAACAAATTTAAATCTTTTGTTTTAATCTGTTTTTGGCATTTACCTGCTTATGGGAAATGCAGAAATTAGTTGAAAGTGTATTTGGGAAAATCAATTGACCTGTTAGAGGTAATATTGCTTTTCAGAAATAAAATTTTTTGTGGTCCTTGTTTTTGTACGTCAAAAACATTTGAATATTGAAGTGATCAAGTTAAACATTATGCAAATAATTATATATATATAGTTAAATATGTAAAAAATTTGATTTTTTAAGGGGAAGCTCTTGTATGAAATTTTTTACACAACATTTATTTTTTTAAAAAAATCTCAAAAATCTTTTACTGGAAATTTTTTAAAAAAATATCTGCATTTTTCTTTTCATAAGTTTTTCTATTAGTGTTTGTTCGTGTTGTATCTTCATTTCCTATAACTTTGGTGTACTTTCATGGTATCGTTGCCACATCTCAATGGCTATCTTCCTCTGTAGGGGAAGTTTCGAGATGAAATCAGTAAGCAGTCAAAAACATAAGGTGCTACGCCAGGCAGTTTTCCACTTTTTTAATATTTTGTAGTCCCTCAGCAGAGATTTTTAAAGTCCATTTGATTTGCGATCCCCTTTAATACTGAAAAGGTCTTCAATTTAACCTATTTTTTTTTTTTTTTTGTATTTTTCACCTTTTCAGTTTTTTTTGTGTTGAAAAAAATCTGTTTTTTTCATGGGAAAATCTCGCCATAGCTGCCATCTTTTTCCAATTTTAAAGATTTTTTTGGGAAGGGCCCCCACTCTTTTGTATGATTAAAAATCTTAGCAATCTGAGATTTTTTTAATTTTTTTTTTTTAATTTTTGGCAAGTTTTTAAAAAATTTTTTTGAGGATTTCACGTTTTCTGTTTTTTTGGCCATTTTTAGGGTTTTACAAAGATAAGTAATATAAAAAAATTTTTAAGGTTTTTTCCCGGTTTTTTTTTTATTTTCGAGATTCTTTAATTTTTTCCAATTTTTTTTTAGAAGCTTATTTACACATTTTTTCTGTTTTTCAAAGATTTGAATATTTCGTAATTGTGATTTGGGCATTTTTACTGTTAGTGGGGGCGCCAAAGCAAAAACTTTGCCTGGGAACTAAACACTAGGGGTCCCCCCGTGATGAGGGCCCGACCCCTTAAAACCCCACAATTGCATTGTAGTTTTTTTTTTGCAATTTTTTCTCCTTGTAAAAAATGGCAAGACTAAAATTTTGCTTTTTTTTAAAAAGAAGAATCACTCATCCCCCTACAAACACCTGTTTTTTAAAAATTTAAAAATTTTCCATTTTTTTATGTTTTTTTAAAAAAACCTAACTTAAATATATTTTTCTTCTAGGAGGGGTTTCCCCCAAAAAAGAAGCTGAAGAAGGAAATTCCCCCCTAAACCAATAGGTAAAACATCTACTTAAGTTTGGTTTTTTTGTGTTGAATTTTTTATGGTTTTTTTTGGGAAAAAAAAAAAAAAAATTAAAATGGGATTTGTTTTTAACAGTAGTAGATAGTTTTTTCATGAGGGGGGCCCCACCCCGTCCTTAAAAAAAAACCTATATTTTTTTTTTTCGGGAAAAACATCCTATATTTGTTTTTTATATTTTACACTTTTTCCCCCATATTTTTTGTATTGATTAGGTCTATATTTTCTTTTAAATTTGTAATAACTTTCGTTTTTTCATCGGATATTTTTTTATTTCTGATTGTTAGCTTCATCGTAATGAAATGTTTCCCTGAAAAATTTCCCCTTACATTCCCCCCTGAGCTGCATTTTTTTGTCCTTTTTTCTGCTAACAATAGGGAAAGTGTGGGCGACAAAAATCACCTGAACACAATCCTTTGCTCCCCGGGACGGATTTCGAATAAAGGCTGAAAAACGTAGAGTGACGAATTTTCGGGTCGGGAAAATTTTACACCCATTAAAGCGGCATTCACACAAAAAGTTTTATAAAAAATACTAATTTTTTTTTTAAAAAAAAAACAAAAAATTTTTTTTAAGGGGTAAAATGTAAAAGGGTGCAATTTTTTAGACTAAGGCTGCTGCGAAGGGCAATTGCACCCTCTCCCCCCCGGATATGGAAGTTAAAAGAACAGTTTTAAAAAATTGCCCTATTATTTCGATTTAGAGTGTAAAAGGTACATAGATTATTCTAATATGAAAAAAAATAGTCAAAAAAACCCCTTACAACGGAAGTGTTGGGAGTGTTTTTTTTTTTAATTTACATTAAGATTTCCTTTTAGCATCAATTTTAATAAACTTGGAATGTGGACAGGGGGTAAGTTTCCTTAAATTCCCCTTAAAATTCCTTTTGAAAAAATAATGTCCTTAAATGTCCTTAAATTTTAAAAAATTTTAATAAAAAGTCCTTTAAAATTAAATTTTTTCCAAAATTTTTAAAAAAAGTCCCCAAATAATTTATCTTATTTTCGATTAATCAGAATTTTTCAAAAAATTTTAACGATAAAAAAATTTTTTAAAATTTGAAAAAAAAAAAAAACCTAAAATTTATTTTGCTCTAAAAGGCCTGGCACGATAAAATGCGAATTAGCGCAAAGTGGTTCATAAAGCCCAAATATGGCATCAGTATGGTGTGCATCCTGGGCTATTACGTTGTCTGTTTTTTGGGGGCAAATATCTTTTTTTTGACGTCCAGGAAGTTCTCCTTGTAGTAGAAAGGGTGAAAAAGCTACCTTTCTCCCCCCCCCGCTGTAAAATAAAAACCGCCCTCGGGCTCATTGTTGGGGTTTTGGGGAAAAAGCAAAGGGGTTTCCATCCCTTGGGGGCTACGATTCCCGTTTTGGAATCGACGTATTTTATTACATCAAGTTTTTTTTTTTCCATCAACTGTATTAATTTCCGATTTTTCCCCGGAAATCCAATGGGCGGGAAACCCAAAATTCAATGACTTTTTGGCTTAGTGAGGGAAAAAACCGATACAACGGCCCATAAAATTAGCAGTTGGTGTAAACGAAGTGACGATTACACGGCGTATTGCGATGAAATGTAAAAATTTCTTTCAGCATCTCCAGCATGGGTTTTTTCCCAAATAAACTGGGCAGCTAAGGAGAAAAGCATAGGAAGAATATAAAAGGAAATTTAAAACCAGTCTACTTTGAAAAATGTATCAACTTTGAGCTTGGCGGGAAAACTTTAAAAGGGGAAGAATGTGGGGCCTTTTAAAATTTTTCAAAAAGGGGGCGTTTAAAAGGGGCCAAAATTTTAATTCTTTTGCATGCAATTTAAAATGCAAAACTCCCCAAATTTTCAAAGTTAGGAGATTAGTTGAAATTGTGGCCGAAGGATTTGGGGATTCACTATTGCAAAAAATTTTTCCCTCTTTCGGAAACAAAAAAAAGATATGTCACCAAATTTGACTAACCCCCTTTTTTAAAAAAATTTTTTTAAAAAAAGGGGAAAAAATTTTAAAAAATTTTTTAAAAAAAAAAACCCAAAAACCCCCCAAAAAAAACCAATTTTTTTTTGGGAAAAAAAAAAAATTTGGCTTTTTTTTGGTTTGGGTTTTCCCCCTTTTTTCCCCCAAAAATTTTTTGGGGGGGGAAAAAAAAAACATTAAAAGAAAAAAAAGGGGGGGGAAGGCCCCAAAAAAAAAATTTTTTTTAAAAATTTTTTTTTTTTTAATTTTTGGAAAAATTTTTTAAAAAAAATTTTTTTAAAAAAAATTTAAAAAAAATTAAATTTTTTTTTTTTTTAAAATTTTTGCCTTTTAAAAAAAATTTCCAAAAAAGGGGGGTTTTTAAAAAAAAAAAAAAAAAAAAAAAAAAAATAAAAAAAAAAAAAAAAAAAAAAAAATAAAAAATTTTAAAAAAAAAAAAAAAAAAAAAAAAAAAAAAAAAAAAAAAAAAAAAAAAAAAAAAAAAAAAAAAAAAAAAAAAAAAAAACCCAACAAAAAAGAAAAAAAAAAATCCTTTTTTTTCTTCTTTCCTAGCTGCGGGCATTTTTTAAAAAATTAAAACTTCAAAATTAAGCCTTCAACATTATTTGCAATTTTTTTTAATCCTTTTTTTTTTGGCTTTTTAAAATTTTCAAAGGACATGTTCCTTTTAAAAAAAAATTTGTTTAAGTTTCCCAAGGGAATCAAAATTTGGAAATTTAAAATTTTTTTTAAAAAAAAGCAAATTGCCTTTTGGGCCGCAAGGCCAACATTGTAAGCTTTTTGTAAATGTTTAATTATGTTATCAATGAAATTCTTGATTTTTAAAAAATTTTGGGGGCTCCAAATGGCCAACAAACTCAGAATAAACAAAAAAAAGTTAAAATTTTTTAAAAATTTTTCGGGACCAATATGAAATATAAAACCCCATTTGTTTTTTTAAGATTTTTTGTTGTATTTTTCATAAAAATACAATGTAAAAAAACGATTTAAACCGATATCCTAAAAATATTTTTTAACAAAAAGTACTTGCTAGCCCGAATTGGTGACATATCTTGCTTTTTTTTCCGAAAGAGAAAAATTTTTTGCAATAGCTAAATCCTAAAACCCTTTCGCAAAAATTTTCAATTTAATTTCCCTCCTAACTTGGGAAAATGGGTATTGCATTTAATTGCATGCATTAAAATTTAAAAATTTGGGTTTTTAAACCCTCTTTCTTGAACCTTGAAGGCACCCACTTCTTCCTTGTAAAGTTGCCCGCCAACCTCAAATTTGATACTTTTTTGTAAAATGTGACGGGTTTTTTTCATTCCCTTTTATATTTTTCCCCTATTTTTTAATCTCCTTAGCGTGCGATTTTAATTTGGGAAAATCCCATCTGGAGATGCGGAAAGACTTTTTACATACTTTCGCAAAAACGCCGTGTAATGGGTCCTTCTTTTACCCCAACTGCTAATTTTATGACCTTGTCACGGTTTTTCCATCCCCAACCCAAAGAGTAAATTAAATTTTGGGTTTTTCCCGCCCCATTGCGATTGCGGAAAAAATAAAAATTTAATACAGTTGATTGAAAATAAAAAACTTGATTTTAAAAAAATACTTCGTTTCCCAAAAACGCAATCGTAGAAAGAAAAAAAAACGGAAACCCGTCGTTTACCCAAAAACCCCCAACAATGAGCGGACCGGTTCTATTTTACAGCGGGGGGGAAAAAGGGTACTTTTTCCCCTCTTTCTACTACAAGGAGAACTTCTGTAAAGTCAAAAGGAAAAAAATTTGCCGCCAAAAAACAACGTTTAAAAGCCCCAGGATGCACACCATCTGGGGTGCCATATTTGGCCATTATTAAAAACTTTGCGGGTAATTTTTGCTATTTTTCGTGCCAAACGCCGTAAGCGAAAATTAAAAACGGTTTTTTTTTTTTAAATTTTAAATTTTTTCGGGGCTTAAAAATTTTTTTAAAAATTCCCGATTAATCAAAATAAGATTTAAAATTTCTTGATTTTTTTAAAAAAATTTTGGGAAAAAATAATTTAAAACTTTATTAAATTTTTTAAAAAATTTAAAGGGCATTTAAAGGGCACTTTATTTTTTCCCCAAAGGGAAAATAAGGGAATTTTAAAGGGCAACTTTGACCCCGTCCCCCATTCCAAATTTATTAAAAGGGTGCTAAAAGAAATCTTAATGTAATACAAAAAACACCCTCCCCCACTTCCCTTGTAAAAGTTTTTCTTACTATCTGTTTTTATTTAAAATAATCTATGTTCCTTTTCCTCTAAATCGAAAAATGGGGGAATTTTTTAAACTGTTCTTTTAACTTCCATATCCGGGGGGAAAGGGGGCAATTTTCCCCCGCAGGAAGGGCCCTTTGTACTATACAATTTTGCCTCCGTTTACAATTTTTTCGCATTAATGTAAATTATTTGGGCTTTTTTTTAAAAAAAAATTAGTTAAACTTTATAAAACTTTTTTGTGCGAATGCCG
>JAFNEN010006669.1:0-19068 GCA_019343175.1 Oedothorax gibbosus
ATTCGAATTAGCGTCCCCCCTATCTTGAAGGTCTAAAAGGGGGAAAAAGCGTTGTTTTTCCCCCAAAACCCAAGTATTAGGTTTGATTTCCCGGGGCAGAGTTGTAATAAAGATACTTTTTTTCTTCTAAATTTATAAACTTTATTGAAACAGTTTTAAAATATGACTAGATGGGGCATTTTTTTGTTCGAAAAAGAAACGACGAAAAGCGATTAAAAAAGTTAAAAGATAAAACCAAAAAAAAATAAATGAGGCAAGGGAAAAGAGTTTTTTATCCCCCGCTTGGCAGAAACGCCCTCATTTGGGAAATTTACGTCACACCAACACCGATTGCTAGCGGATCCCGCCCACCCCGTTTTTCACAAGGCAATCGCGCAGCCAAAGAGGGTTTTTAGGGAAAAAATTTAAGGAATTTACTTTTTCTCGTGATGGGGTCGGGGAAAAAAACAGGGTTTTTTCCCCTAACACTTCTAATTTTTCCAAAAAATGGTAAAAAGAAAAGCCCTTTTTGGGTTTAGGATCAAGTTCCTCTTATCTAGAGGAAAACTAAAAAAATACCCTAAAAAACGTCGTCGAAGATGGGGACCCCCAAAAACTGTTAAAAATTTTTAGGGAAATCTCCGTATTTTTTATTTTTTTAACCCTGTTTGTAATTTTTTTTTAACGGGCGAAACCTTTTTTTTTTTTTTAAGGGGACATGACTTTTTTCTTAAGGGGGATATGACTGGAATCTTTTCTCCCGGGTTTCCCTGCTTATTATTTGACATGGTTTTTTTTTTATTGTGTAAAAGGGAGTGTTTTTTTTTTGATTTTTTTTTTTTTTGGGGGACTATTTTTTTCCCCGAAATTTAATTTTTTTTAACTTTTAATTTTGGGAAGTATTATTAAAAAAAAATTTTAGGTAAAAGTAAAAAGTGTTTATAGTATTGTCTCCCAAAAAAATTTTAAATTTTTATTGGGTTTTAAAAAATAACGGGTTTAAAACCCTATCCACTCCAACCAGGTTTTAGCTTTTTTAAATGAAAAATCTGGTTTAAAATTTAAAATTTTAAAATTGATTACGGGTAAAGTTATAAAGTGGGGTTTTTTTAAATTAACATAGAAAAATTTTTTATCAACTATTTTACAGTTTTAAATTTTTGGGAATTTAATTCATATATGTTTGAATTTTACTTTAAAAATAATAAAACGCGTCCGGTTTTAAATCAAAATATTTAAGAAAAACCCCTCTGAAAAATCTAAAATTTTTAAATTTCAATCGAATTTTTAAATTTATAATTTTTCACCATGTAGGACCGCTTAAAAAAGAGAAAACCCCCCCAAGAGGGTTTTGCTTTTTTTTAAGCGTCCCCTTGGGCAGCGACACAAAGCGCTGCCCGGGGCAGTGTAAAAAGCGGTATGAAAAAAAATTTTTTAAATTTTTCTTTGACTGAAGTAAATAAAATTTCTTTCAACTCCCAAAAGGGATGGGAAAATACTCAGGCAATAATATGTACAGGTAACCCCTTTAAAAAAAAATTTTTAAACTTAGGGGTCCCCCAAAAAGGGGGAAAATTTTATGCAGAGTAAACTAAGGGGCCCCAAAAATTACAACTCTTCTAATGGAAAATAGGGGTTTCCAGGGGGAAGAGAAATTAAGAAAAAAAAGTTTATTTTAAAAAAAAAAAACTTGAGGGGGAAAAATATTGTGCCCTAGGGCCTATGTTTCCCAGTTTAAAATCTCATAAGAGTTAGTTAAAACTTTTTTAAAAATTTTTAAATTATATTTTTAATTCAGAAAATTTAAAAATTTTGTTAATTTCCCGGGAATAGGAAATAAAAAAGGAAAATTTAACTTTCGTATAAAAAATTTGTGTTTTGAAGTTTTTTTTATTAGGGTATGAAATTTTTGCTTGAAAAAACAGAAATTTAAAAACGAATATTCCGCAAAAAGAAGTTTTTGGGAATTAGTGCTTTTTTTTAACAAAATTCTCTTTTTCCATGTCTCAATAGCCTCGCAGGGAAATGAATTGGAAATAATAGTAATTCGATCCATTAGTTTTGTTTTAGGGAAATTTTCGCGGCCGGAAAGGGGGCTTCCCCCCGGGCTGGGCTATGGTTCCCCACCTCCGGTTTCCCCAAACCCCTTTTCGCGGCCAGATCGCTGGTGAACGTAATTTTTTCAAAACCCAACTTTGCCACCCCCTATGCATATTTTGCCATCCAGATCTGTATCTATGACAAAATTATGTCGCCCCTTTTAAAAATGGGTTTATTTAAAGGCCGCAACCCTCGCCCCCTTTGGGATATTTCTGCGCAATGTCATTGGGTCCAAGTTTTTTTTTCCCTTTGATTCCTTTCCTCGCTTCGCTATCCCCCTCGAAAACCCCCGGGGGAATTGTTTGCCCATTTCCTTTGGGAAAACCGCTTCGGGGGCCGCTATGCTATATTACTTAAAAAAATATATTTAATATTTTTTAAAACTTTTTTCAGAAATTTTTTCGCCAACCCCCTTTAAATTTCGCAGAATTAACCTTGCCTTTTTTTACTCTTAGGTTTTTTTTTTAAAAAAACCCAAAGGGCTCACTCAAAATTTTTAAGTTGTTTTTTTTTTTTTTTAAGTAAAAACCCCAAGGGAAACCTTCGGGGCCCATCGGGGGGCCCAACGCCCCCTGCTCGCTACGCTCCCCCAATTTTTTTTTTTTTCCGGTTTTTTCCCTGTTCCAAAAAGGGGAAACAAACCTTTTTCGAAAACCAAAAAAGGGAAATATAAAATTGGCCGTGCGCAAATATTTTCGAATTTTTTCCTTTTGAAATTGCTTACTTTCGGCCCGGGTCGGTTGCATAAATTTTTAAAAAGCTTCTTTTCCCTTTTAAAGTTGAGTAGACCAGGGCAGATACATAAAAAACAAAAACACTATCTTTTACGTAAAAAAAAAATGGTGAAACACGTGGGGGAATATCCTTGCAAAAACGAAATCTCACAACGAAAAATAAAACTAAAAAGTAGGTTTTTTTTCCCGAATCTGCCCACTTAAACCGTTCCCACAAAAATTTGTGCTCAAAAAAAAACCGGACTATTTATACACCTCAAAAAGAATTCCCGCCAAACGGGGGCCTTCGGGCTTATAATTTATTTCTAATTCAAATTTTTAAAACCCCAAAAATTTAACTTTTTTTTAATTAACCCTTCTTTCGCAAATTAATGTTTCTCATTCCATCTCACCATTATTACTCCATCTCACTCTTTTGTGATATTACAAAAAACCCCAAAACTGAATCATATCCCCATAAATAAATATTTTAATAAAATTTTGGGGGGATGTAACCTAGCCTTTTTTTTTGGGCTTTAAAACGATGTACCCCCACTCTTTTTTTTGCGATTTTGGGTTCGTTCTGTGAAAGTGGGTGACAGACAGCGGATTGAACGATTAATCCCTTCCATTTTTTTACTTTTATAAAGGGTGTGTGGAACTAAAAAAACTTTTCGCTTAATATTTTTGGCTTTACAAAAAAACCCTAAAAACATGTTTAAAAAGAGCAACTTTCAAAATTTGCCCCCCCCCCCCCCCCCAAAAAGGGTATTAAACATTTTTTCATATCTTGGATACTTCCTAATTAAAAATTTCCCAAAAATTTTTCTAAAAAAAAAAAGGGGGGAATGTCAAAATTATTCGAGTGTGCAAAGTTTTTTTTTTTTTTTTATTCGAAAATCTTAAATACTTTTTTTCAGGATAAAAAAAAAAAAAAATAAAACTTTTTTTACTGTGGTGTTTTGCTGCGAACGAATAAAAAAAATTTAAAAAAAAAGGGAAAAGATTAAAAAAAAAAAAAGAAAGCCTCTGCCAGCAAAGAAAAAAAAAGGTTGAAAAAAACAACGCGATTTTTTTCATCAGTTCTAAAAATTTAAAAAAAAAAAAAACTTTTTTAAAAAAAAAAGGGGAAATTTTGTGTTTTCCAAATTAAGTAGAATTAAATAAAAAAATTTTTTGGCTATAAAAAAAATTTTGGGTAAAAAAATTTTGTTTTTTTAAAATTGAAAATTTTTTATTAGATTAATTGTTATGTTAAAGGGTTAAATTTTAAAAAATAGTTTTGTCAAAATTTTTTTTACTTTTTTTTTTTACAAATTTTTTAATCTAAAAAACCTTCTTATTTTGCTATAATATTTTTTAAAGGGCCAAACTCTTTTTTTTAAAAAAAACCCTGAAACCCTTTTTTACATAAAACAAAAAACCCAAAAGGGAAAAAAGAAAAAGTTAAAGAACTGTTTTTTTAAAAAGAACAAAAAAAGGGGCCCCAAATGTTCTTTAAAAAGAACGTAAAAAAAATCACACATTTCTGATCATTTTCTTGGTCGTTTTGCTAAAAGGAATAATTTTTTTTTTTGTGGGCTGACCTTATTGAAATTTTTTAAATTAAAAAAACTTTTTTGGAAATTTTTAAAAACAAAAATTTGGGCACGGGGCCCAAAAAGGGAGACACAAACCTTTCCCCAAAAAAAAAAATTTGGGGTTTCTAAACATCAATATTTCATCATTTTAGGGCCCTGTGACACTTTAAAAGAGTTTTATTTTTTTTTTAATATAGAGAAAAAAAAATTTTAGTTCAAAGGCAAAAGGGAGACAAAAAAATTTCCCCAAAAAAAATTTTGGTTTTCCCTAACATAAATTTTTTTCCCTCATTTTATGGCTGCTGACATTTTAAAAAGGAGCTTCCTTTTTTTTAATATAGAGAGAAATCCCGAGTCCCCTTATTTTAAATTTTTGATCACTCTGTATTTTAAAAATTTTTGGCGGGTTTTTCATTTTTTTTTTTCGAAAATTCAATAATCATTTGTTATCGTTTGCAAACAATAATTTATATTTAAAATTTATAAATATTAATTTTTCCTCGCTTTTTAAATAAAAGGGAAAAACTTTTTCTATAAACATACAAATAATCTCGTAGTGAAATATTTTTGGGACTTTAAATTTTAAAACTGATCTATTCGCAGAAAAAATTTTAAATTTTTAATTTTTATTGTCTAAAAAAAATTAAAATTTTCCGCGGGGATTGTTTGAATGGCAAGGGGGGATTTAATTCCAATAAAAATGCTTCCTATGCTTTTTTAAATGAGCTAAAATTTTTGCAGATTTTTAAAAAATTAATTTATTTTAAAATTTCGAATTCTTTTCTAAAATTTTTCCAATGCCCTTCAAATTTCATGAGCGGGAATTTTTTTTTTGATATATCACCCCTTGTAGGGTTAGCTTTTTGGTAGTTTCGTCTTGAAAGGGGGGAAACGGTTTAACAGGCAGACGGACTAAACCTTTATAATCCCTTTTCCATTTTTTTAGGGTTTAAAACGTATAGTGTGGAACCCAAAAAACCGTTTAAAATTGACGTTCTCATAAAAACCCAAATGAAAATTCAATTTTCCCCTCTCCGTAAAAATCATAAACCCGCGAAAAAAGCGGACCATCGGAAAAGCTTGAGGGTTGCCCGTGGGGCAAATTTTTTAAAAGGGGAAATGGGGTTTGGGGGGGGGGGGTTTTTTTTCAGTAAAACCGCTTTTTTTCCCCTCTCCTTTACCAGGGAAATTGAAATAAGACTTTTCTACCCCTTGAGATTTTACAGCTGAAAGAATAAGGGAAAGGGGGAAAAAATAATACCCCTGTGTCCCGGGAAAGGGAACGAATTTGAAGAAACTTTTTTTAAATTTTTTTGGGACAGAATTAAAGTGATTTTGGGGTTTTTTAATTTTCAGTTAATATAAATTTATAGCAAAAATGTTCCCAAAAGGGTTTTTAATTTTTTGTCTCCATTGGAGTCATTATGGGGGTTATGTGAAAAAGATTTTTTCCATTTTTTTTAAAGTCTTTTATTGTTTTGTTTTTTTAAAAATATTTTTTTGGTTGTTTAGCTTCCACACTTTTGTTTATAACGTAAAAGTGGAAGTTTTTAAAAAAGCATGTCCAAACCCCGTCTGTATGTCCGTAAACCTGCTTTCTCACCCAAACTAAAAATCTACTGAAAAAAAATCGTTAATAGATGCATCGATACTAAAAGTCAAAAAAATTTTTAGGAAATAATTCCAAGTACCCCAAATTTTTAAAAAAAAAATACTCAAACTGGGAAAAGAATTTTTTTTTTCATTCCAGCTTTTTCTGCTCCCACTCAAACTTAAAAAAAATGCTTTTGAACTTTTTTTAAAAGAAAACTCTGAAATTTTTAAATTTTTTAAAGAAAAAAGTTTTTTTTAAAATTAAATTTTTTAAAATATTTTTTTTAACCAGTATTTTTGTAAATATCAATTTTTTTTTGGGGGATAAAACAGAAAAAAACTGTTTTCAACAGGTGCAATCTTTTAAAATTTGGTTTTAAGATTTTATTTTTTTACACAAAAAAATTTTTTTTGATAAAGTGAGATATTTTTTTAAAAAAAAAACCTGAAAGGGGTTTTAAAGGAAAAGGGAAAATTTCTATGGGAAAAATAACAAAAATTTCCCTTTTTTTTTTAAAACTGACAAAAATGCATTTTATATTAACATTAAGGTTTAAAAAATGAATTTATTTTACAGCCCGGGGGTTTTCAATATCATCAGACAAAAAAATTTGGGGAAATTTACACCAATTTCAAACAACTCCCAAATTTGGGGGGGGGGGCCCGGGGGCTTGCCATGAAAGAACGACCGAGCCCTCTTTCCGGCCTCAAAGGCTTTTTGCATTTTTCCCATCCCGGGAATCAAAATTCATGCTGAAATGGTAACAACTGGTTTCCCTTTAAAAAACCTTCAAAAATAATTCCCTCTGAGGGATACTACGTAATACCCCGTCACCTAAAATTTCCCTGGTTTTCCTCCCAACACACATTTTTTTTAACAAAATTATAATTTTTTATAATATTAAAAAATTTTTAAAAATTTTTTAAGTATGGAAAAAATCTTTATAAAAACACTATAGCCAAAAAATTTGAATTTTTTTTTAATTTAATTTTTTTTTAAAAAAAAACCATTTTACCTTCAAGCATTTAAAAAAAAAATTTAAAATGCCGCCAATTTGTTTATCCCTCAGAGGAAAATAACAGAAAACAAAAACAGCCCAATCCGATTTTGACTTAACTCTCTCTCTCTTCTTTTTTTTTGTTCAAAACGCTCAATTATTTCTACATTAAGAAAAACGTCAGTTTTACTTTGGAAAATTTTTTTGTCTTTTCGAAAGGTTTAAAAAACCCTTTTTGCTTTCTTTACTTCTTTTTACAGTTTTTGTAAACTCTTTACATTTTAAAACCGTTTTCCTCCCAAATTGTTTTTTCAACCTTTAGGGCAGTGTTAAATTCAAGGAATTTTTTTTTATCGCGTTTGTAGGGAACGTCACTTGCAAATTTAAGAAAACGGGTTTTGATTAGAGCCTGACGCAAATAAAAAGCACCAAAGAAAACGCCACTTGGGAAATATGGGACTGCTGCTCTTAAAATTTGGGCAAAACCAATTTTATTTTAAACCCGTTAGTTCTACCAATTTTTAAAATTTTTAAAACCCGTTATTCATGCCATTAAAAAAATTTTTAATCATTTTTTTTTTGCTTTTGGGTTTTTTGAAAATAAAAAAATGAAAAACTACGGGTTTATATGTTCATGGTCGGTTTTTTTTAAAAAATGAATGTAAAATTAAAAAATAAAAGTTAAAAAGTCATTTTTTTCATAAATTAATATTAAGTAAAAAAGCAAAAAATTTGATATTTTTTTTTTTTCTTATTTTATCCCTTTTTGAGTCAAAACAAACAATTATTGGATAAAAATTTTGGGAAAAAAGGGTTTTTCCCTCCAAGGGGGCTTTTCGAACCCCCAAACTTTAAGTTTAAAAATGAAACTTGAAAACAACTCGAAAACAATCCCTTTTCCCCCCCTAGATTGAAAAGGGAATACTTTTTTTTTGGGAAGTTTAATAAACCCCCCAAAGGGAACCTTTATTAGAACAGTTTTGGGGGAAAAAGTTTCAAAATATAAAAGGTTTTTTAAAGACGAGTTGAATGAAACGAGTTTTTTGGTTCAAAATTATAAAGTAACGTAATGGTTTTCAAAACCTCGAATTTGGCGGAAAAAGGGACAAGTTTTTTTTTAAATTTTTCATTCAAGTTGTTTGACAAAAAATTATCATAGATGTTCGGTCCCCAATAAACGCCCAATTTACAACCATAAAGGGGCTCCACTAATGGAGAGTTTTTATCTTTCCAGACAAAACCCCCTTTTTGTCATCATGGAAAGGGGGTCTCCAGAAGGGTTTTTGCGTCGGAGAAAGTAAGCCAGCCAAATTTCTAATATCAATATAAGGGAAAGGGGAAATTACCTATGTTGTCATATTAGTAGGTTTTGTAACCGAATCTTTTCTACACAACAGTTTTTTTTTAAAAGGGAAAAATGCGCCAAACACAGCATAATTTTTCTATTAAACATTTTAAAATGCTAAATTTTCCTGGTTTTATTTATTTTATTTCGAAAATTTTAAAAATTTTACTTTTTCGTTTTTCTAAAATTTAAATTTTTATTTCAAGAAAAATATGTAAATTCCTCGCTTTTAAAAAGAATTAAAACATTTTTATATCAACATCAAAGAACTCGTAGTTGAAAATATTTGCTTTAAATTTTAAACTTTATCGATTCGCAAAAAAAAATTTTTTTTTAATTTTTTTGTCTTTAAAAAAATTTAAAAATTTTCCGCCGATATTTGCGAAAAGGGAATGGTAATTTAATTCTAATAAAATGGCTTCCTATGCTTTTTTAAATTTTAGCTTAAATTTTTCAGTTTTTTTAAAAATTGAAGTCTTCGAAAACGAATTAATTTTTTTTAAAAAATTTTAATGTCTTCTAATTTCGATGCGCTGGGAAAGGGAATTTTTTTTTCACATCACACTTGTATTAGCATTTGTTTGTTTGGGCTATGAAAATGGGGGACGGGGCGGGGGGCAGACAGACCGGGCCCAATGAACGATTTTTGATACCCTTTGGCTTTTTTACGTTTAAACTTTTGTGTTGAAGGGTAAAAAAGATTTTTAAACTTTTAAACAAAAGGATCGTTTTAACGGTAGTCCTAAAATTCCGAAAAAAAAAAAGATCGATTCTTAAAAAATCATTTTCAGAATGGGTATGATTCCTAAAGTAGCCTACAACTGAATTCGGGTGCAAGCAGTAAGTCTTGATTTTTAATTTTCCGTAGTTTAAAAGGGGTTTCAAAAAAATTTTTTAAAAAAAAAATGTGAAAAGTTCATCTTTCCCAAAACCCTTTAAAATTTAGTTTCAATTCTTAACCTTTTCTTTATTCTGACGTCAAACATCAGGGGGCGAAACCCGGCGTTTTTTACTTTGATCTAGAAGGAGTCAGGGAGGGTTTTTATGTTGCAAAGCTATTTTATCATTGTGGGCCAGATTTTTTTCTTTACTAGCTTTTAGGCCCCGGGATTCGACATGAGATATATTGTGATGTTGCAATATGAGGGGGAGGGTGAACAGAAAAGGTTTTTTGGGGGAAGTTTGGGTTTTGGTTTTAACAAAAGAGTTTTTTCGTAGATGGCTAGGGGATACTGAAAGCTAATTCAAAAAAACCGCTTTTGAGTATAAATGAAGTATATTTTCCGGGGATATTTCAAACAATTTTTTTTGGTTTTTTTGGGGGGTTCTATGGGAAAACCCTTCTATTTCAATTCTTTTCTAATTGAAGAGCTTTTGTGTTAAAAAATTAAAAAAAAATTTTAGATTTTTGTGTAATGAAAAGTGTTATTCCCCTCCTTTAAAGATAAAAAGTTTTCCCTTTTTCATAAACCCTTAAAATTTAAATAATTTTTTAACCCTTTGGGAAGTACCGTTTTAATGGAATTAAGTTTTCAGACAAAAACTTTAAAACTCATTTTCTTTTTTTCACCTTTTTTTCACTTAGCATATTCCCTTTCCCCTAAAACTCTTCAATTTTTTGGGACAGATGAACTATCCCAAAACCCGGGTAAAATTTATTTCTTTTCCCCCTTTCCCAAATTTGTTTTCAGTTTTAAACCCAGGATCGACTCGTGGGACAACCCCCCAAGGGGCTGGAATAAACACATGTCAGATCGTGCCATCCCTACCCCTCCTCCGCCGTGCCACACTCATTCCGCGGTTTTTCCTTTCCGGGGGGGCAAAATGCGTTTTTTCCCACCCAAAAATACATTCAAGGTGCACTCGATGAAACCTGTACCCAGAGTGGCTTCCTTTAGAAATTTAAAGATTTGGTACTTATTGATTTTTATATTTGATTTTTTAGCCGCTCATGGGCTGAGGGGGTATTACGAGTCCCCCCTTTTTATGTCCAAGTTTTGAAACCCCGGCTGGTCGTCAAAATTTTTTGGGTTTAAAAAACGAGGGGACGCATGTCATTTGATGGCATGTAAAAGATCCCTTGAATACCCATTCCGGGCTTGGTTTTTCCCCACAAAATGAAATCTCGGCCCTACTTTAACATCCACCCAAGAGCCAAAATTCATTGTAACTGAACGTCAAAAAATTGGGAAACGGGGGTCCCCCAGGGCGGTCACAAAAAAAAAAAAGGCCCCCTTTAGTTCTGGGGAATATGCCCAAATTTTTTCAAAAGGGTTAGCCGCCAATAAAGCACCCCCTTGAAAAAAAAATTTTAATTTGTATTTTTTTCTTTTAAGAAATTTAGGATAATTTTTTTTTGGGAAAAACAAAATTTTTTTTTTTTTAAAAATTATAAAACTATTTTTAAAATTCATATATTTTGATGATTAAGTTACCGGATTATAAAAAGTTTTTGTAAATTTCAATTTTTTAAAGATATGTTTTTTTTCAGGATTTTTTCGGGATTTCCCCTGTGTATGATCCTAAAAAGGCCCTTTAAATTTGGGGGAAAGGACGCGGTTTTCCCCCACCAAAGTTTTAAAGTAAAAATCTGGGTTTTTCCAATTAAAAAAATATTCTAGGCTACCTTTCTCTGACTTTCATTGAATATTTTAACAAATGTTTTTTTTTAAAATTAGCTAAATTACAGGGGTCAATAATCATCTTTTTGAAATTTTGGTTTTTGAAATTTTTGTTATAAAATTTTTATTGAAAAATTAAAAAAAGAAGTTCATAAAAAATAAAATAGCCTACTTTTTCCCGTTTACTTAAATACTTACTGAAGTTCTAATCGGGAAAAAAAAATAGGTTCCTAAAAAAATATCCAAAAGCCCTTTCTTCACATGATTTATACACATTAGAAAAAAAATCGGAAAAACCCGCACCCCCCTATAATTTAAACTTCTAAAAACCCAAAAACAAATATTTTCCCTTAAAATTCTTTCGGGGAAAATTAATTTAAAAAATCATTTATCATCTGCTCGTGGTTTTTTTGTAGTTCCCAAAATTAAATATTTATTTTAAAAACAAAATAATTAAAAATACTCCGAACTGCATTAAAATAAAAAAGAAAAGTAATTTAAAAATAAGCATAATTACATGCAAAAGTATTCCTTTTCCGCTTTTTTTGGTAGATAATTAATGAATAATCAAAAAAATCAAATTTTGCTACATTTTTTGGGGTCATTCCCAAAATGATTCATGAAAATATTTTTTTTTGCTTTCAAATATGTTTTAAATAAAAAAAGTTTTTCATGCCATTGTTGAAATTTGGGGACAGTGATTAAATGACTCAAAAATTTAAAATTTTAATGCTAATTCAATGGGAAATTCGCCGACAGATAGTGATTTATGTCCGTCCGGACGGACAGACAGCCCGGGCAAAAATATAAAAATTTGGGGACCCGGGGGTCAAGCTTTCTAAAAAAAAAAAAAAATTTTTAAGATCCGATGGGTAGAACCGATTTTTTGGGGGGGGTACGGGCGGAAAAGACAGACAGACGGACAGACAGCAGAAAAGACATACGAACAGACGACAGATGGACATCAACCCCATTTTTAATACCTACAGTGATTTAAATGACTCAAATTGAATTTCAAGCTAATTTAAAAGGAAAATTCGCCGACAATATAGATTTATGTCCGTCCGGAAAGTACAGACAGACGGACAAAAATTGAAAGTTGGGGGGTCTTTAGGTCATAGCTTTTTTAACAAAAAAAAAAATTTTTTGATCCGATGGATAGAACCGATTTTTGGGAAGGGGGGGGGGGGACGGACAGACCGCAGAAAGGACGGACAGACCAAAGGAAAGACAACAGACATACGAACAGACAGACAGATGGAATCAACCGCATTTCAAAAACCCCACGTACTTAAAAGACTCAAAAAATTTAATTTCAATTCTAATTCAAAGGGGGAAAATTCGCAACAGATTTAATTTTAAAGGGCCTTTCCGGGCGTACGACAGCGGACAAAAAGTAAGGGAAAATTGGTTTTCTGAGGGCATAGCTTTCTAACAAAAAAAAAAATTTTTAAGATCCATGATTAGAACCGATTTTGGAAGGGAGGTACAGACAGACAGACAAAAGGGCAGACAAAAGGACAGACAAGGGGGACAGAAAAGACGGCCGAACATCCAACAGACCCGACATACGAAAAAGACCCTACAGATGGACAGACAGACATTTTTTCCAACCGCATTTCAAAACCTACAGTGATTTTAAAATTTCTCAAAAATTTAATTTTTAAAGCTAATTCCCTTTGGAAAAATTTGCCGACATATAGTGATTTATGTCCGTCCGTACGTACAGACAGATGGAAAAAAAAGTAGAAAAATTGGGGATCTGAGGGCATAGCTTTTCCCAACAAAAAAAAAAATTTTTAAGATCCGATGATTTAAAAACGTTTTGAAGGGGTACAGACCAAAAGGGCAAAAGGGCTGACGGGGGACAGACAGACGGGCAGACATACGAAAAGACAACATACGAACAGACAGACATACGAACAGACAGACAGATGGACAAAATACAGTTGGAAAAATTTACCCCCATTTCAATACCTACATTTATTTAAAAGACTCAAAAATTGGGAATTTTTTAAACCCAATTCAATGGAAAATTTGCCACAAAATAGTAGATTTTTTGTCCGTCCGGGCGTACAAAAACAGACCGGAAAAAAAAGTTTTGAAAAATTGGGTATCTGAGGGTTTCTTTCTAACAAAAAAAAAATTTTTAAGATCCGTGAAATTTGAACCGATTTTGGAAGGGGGGGAAAGGACGGACAGACGGACAGGGCGGAAGCCGACAGACAGACAGACGGAAAACGGGCATCGACCCCCATTCAAACCTACTTTTTCCCTTTTTTTAAATTTTTTCGAATTAAAAAAAAAAAAAGTAGGCCCAAAAAATCGAAACACAGCCCCACAATTATTTAAACTTTTAAAAGCCAAAATAAATATTTTCCTTAATATTCTTTTTGCAATTAAATTTAAAAATTATTTACATCTGCTCGTGAATTTTTTGTGTAGTTCGAAGAAAAATATTTATTAAAAACAAAAATAATGAAACTACTCCCCAAATGCATTAAAAAACCCAAAAAATTTTAAAATTTAAAAATAAGCAAATTGCATGCAAAAGTATGCCTTGCCGCTTTCTTTGGGAGATAATTAATGAAAATCAAAAAATAAAATTTTTTCTACATTTTATGACGCTTTTCCAAAATTTAAATTCTTTAAATTATTATTTTGTTTCAAATTGTTTAAATAAATTTTCTCATGCCTTTGGGTTTGATTTGGAAACCCTGTTTAAATGACTCAAATTGAATTTCAATGCAAATTAAAGGGAAATTCGCCGCAGTTTAAAAGTTTAGGCCGTCCGGACGTACAAAACGGGACGGACAAAAAGTTTTAAAGGGGGGTATCTAAAAGGTCATAGTTTTTCTAACAAAAAAAAATTTTTTAAAGATCCGATGATTAAAAACCGTTTTTTGGAAAGGGGGGTACAGACAGCCCGAAAAACGGACAGACGGGGCGGACGACAGACGGCCCAGACATACAATTTAGCCCGACAGTTTGGGACGACAGACAGATGGACATCAACCGCATTTCAATACCTACATTTGATTTAAATGACTAAAAAATTTTAATTCAATGCTAATTCAATGGGAAATTCGCCGAAAAATAGTAGATTTATGTCCTTTTCCGGACTTACAGCCCAGACGGCAAAAAGTATGTTTTTTGGGTTCGGGGTTCATAGTTTTTCTAACAAAAAAGTTTTTTTTTTAGATCCTTTAAATTAAAACCGATTTTGGGGGGGGGGTACAGACGACAGCCCAAAGGGAACAGACAGGCGGACATAAAACAACGCCCATCGAACAGACAGAAGAGGGAAACAGACAACATTTTGGACTCAACCGTTTTAAATCCCTACAGTGTTTTTTAAATGACTCAAAATTAAAATTTAAATGCAAATTTAAAGGGGAAATTCGCCGACAGATAGTAGATTTATGTCCGTCCGGACGTACAGACGAGGGAAAAAAAGTATAAAAGTTGGGTATCTGAGGTTTAGCTTTCTAAAAAAAAAAAAATTTTTAAGTCCGATGATTAAACCGTTTTTGGAAGGGGGGTGGGGGGGAACGGACAACAACGGAAAAGACGGGACATCAACCGCATGTCAATCCCTCCTTTTTTCATTTTTTTAATTCTTTCAAATTTTAAAAAAAAAAAAGAAAGGCTAAAAATGTGTGTCTAAAAAAATTTTTTTCCCCTTTGGGTTTAACAGAGAGGTATTTTGGGTTTTGGGACACTTTCCATTATACCTCATTAGGTATCAAAAAAAAAGGGAATTCGATGATGCTTTTCCCCTATGATGTTTTTACAAGGCAAAAAAAATCGACGCAGCCCAAAGTGATAAACATTTTTTTTTCTGTACCCCGGGTCGCCCATATAATTTGTATCAAACCTAATACAGTTTCCCTTTTAAAGGACTATACCACGAGGAATTTCAACTTTGCCCAACACTCATACGGGAAAATTTTACTTTTTTCCTGAAAATTTCCGACAATCAGGATAGAAAGCTCCCCTTGTGGGGTCGACGGGATGCCTTTGCGGCAATTTGAACCGGGGGTGTTTCTAGCTTTTAAATTTTAGGCCGTTGTACCCGGGGGTTTAAAGGGCATTCGCCAAGAAAGTTTGGAAATTTTAAAATCGTTTCCGGCTGCCTATGTCCAGCCTCCTTTGGAAGCTTTTAACACACCCCAAACTCCTTTTTAATTTTAAAAACCCGCGTAAAGTAAACGGGGTGCACCCCGGGGGCGGCAACCAACAAAACTTCGAGGGGACATCGTACGCTAAAGCCGCCCGGTACTTTGGACTCCACAGTTTTAAACCAAATTTGTATCGCTTCCATTCCCCCGGGGTTTTTATTTGGGAAATTTTGGCTGAAATTTTTTCCGGGTCTAAAAAAAAATCAGTGACTGCCCCGGATGGGGGGGAACCCCAGAGTTTTAACGCTTGCGATCCGATCGGGGATTATAGCGTGCCCCCACGCTTTCCTAACGGGGCCCCCCCAAACCCCCTTTGGGGGTTTTGAGTATTATCACAAAAGGACTTTTGGGAAGGTTCTGTGGTTTTTTCCCCAATCCTATTAATAGATCAGCCTGATAAAAAAAATTCCTACCACATACCCAAAATAACGCCGTGTATAGGGGGATGATGTTGTTAAATATTTTTGCCCGTCCGAAGTTTTAAACCTGCCGAAAAAAAGTTCTAAAAAGTTGTGCGGGGTCCCGCTCAGCTGTTGACCGTCACCGGGACCGGGGTTTAAAAATTATTTTAAAACCCTTCCCTCAATCCCCTGGCTATAGTTCGGTTCTAAACTTTGGGAAATTTAACGAAAACCTTTGAAGAGACTGGGCCAGAGACTAGTCTTTTTTAAATTTGTCCAAAAATTTTAAAAATTAAATTTAAATTTTAAATAAAGTTTTGTGAAAAGGAAATTTTTTTGGGTTTTGGGTTTGATAAATGGTCAAGAAAAAACTGACTTCATTTTTTTTTGTCAAACGGTAGCTTTATTTATTGGGGGAATATTTTCCACTTTCAATACAAATAAAAATTGGAAATTAAAAAAAGGAATATAAGTCTAAAGAAAAATTTTTAAAACCCCTTAAAATTTTGGAAAAAATATAAAAATTTTTTTTTTAAAATTTAGGTTTTATCTCCCCTTTGAGTACAAAAATCCTTGTCCCTAAGTTGGAGTGTACGGACCCCCTTCAAATAACAACCATTGTTGTCCAAAATGCGGTAATGTCATTTAATTTTTTAACGCTTGGGGAAAAAAATTTTTTTAATTTTTAAATTTTTTTTTCTTTCAATAAAGCCCCATTAAAATCTTTTTTTTTTCCCCACACTGCCCAAAATTTAAAATTGGGGCTTTCAGTCTCATTTCCCGATGCAACAAAAATTTTAAAAATTTTGGGGGAAAATCCAAAAAAACGGTAAAAAAAAATTTCGGTTTAAAAAAAAAAGATTTCTGATTTAAACGTAAATAAAAAATATAATTTACGCAACCCTTTTTATAAATTTTTTTAACATCTTTCGAATAATGAAATTTCCTTTTGAAATTTTTTTTTTAAAAATAACTGTATTTTTTAAAAAATGGTTGAATATTTTGTGTTTAAAATTTTTTTTTGTAAACATTCGGGGTTTATTTGCCCCCAGCGGGGGGAAACAAAAAAAGAAAGCCAAAAAACCCGCCAAGGGATGCATCAAAACAAAGTTCTTTTATTGGGTCATAATTTTTTTAAAAGGGGGGGGAAACCCTTTTTGGAGCGTTTAAATTTTACTTCAAAGATACTGATGGACAAGTACAAAACTATCTTTGTGGATTCTAAAGCCCAAAAATAGCAAATAGAAAGGCTCAACTTCCCCTATGGAGCTATTTTAATTAAAGGGTTTAAATTTTTTAAAAAGGGATTTAAAATTAAAATTTTCCCCCTTTCATATTAGATCTTTTTATCGAAAAGTAGAAGAAAATAGTACATGTGATGGGTAAAAAGATTGAATTTTTTTTAATTATTTAAAAATGTTTCATAAATTCCCAAAAAAAATGGTTTTGTTTTTTTTTTCCCCCCCTCCCCATTTTTTTTAAAAATTCCCAAATTAAAAAAATCTTGGTCTTTTTTGTTCTTAGTTCTGATAATACTTTTTTGGGGTTTTGTTTTGTCCGTATCCCGAAATCAGTAAATGGTTCGCTATACCGGATCAGATAATACTGAAAGGGAAAAATATTCAAAAAACATTTTTTCCCCCTTTTATTTTCCCAAAAAATTTTTATGGTTAAACCTGTGGGGACTGTTTTTTGATTCTTTTTTAAACATTCAATATAAAGGCATAAAACAAAAATAAAATTTTTAAAAATATATTTTAGCTTCCACCTTTCTTATAACGTAAAAAATGGGAAAGGTTTTTTTTAATCGTTTTATCCGTTCCCGTCTGTCTGTCTGTTCGTTTTGTCACCCACTTTTTTCCCGAAAGAAAACCCAAGTCCCCCCAACAAGGGGGGATTCGTCATTTTGAAGCAAAAAAACGATTAGGCTACATTCCAATTTTATTAAAAATTTAATTAGAAATTTTTTTTAAATTTTAAAAAACTAAAAAATTTTAAACAAAAAAGGAAAAAACCTGCAAATTCCTTTTTTTTCAAAATTTTTTTACTGTTGCCAACCCAAGTCCCACAGGCAAGTGGGGTATGTCATTTTTAAGCAAAAAAACAGATTAGGCCTTTTATTCCAAATTTTATTAAAAAAAATTTTTAAATTTGAAGTTTTTTTTAAAATTTTTAAAAAACTAAAAAATTTAAACTACATTGAAATAACATGCCCAAAAATTTCCCTTTTTTTTTTAATTTTTCACTTTTGCCATTTTTTTAAACGTACGAGAAAATTTTTTTAAAATAAAAAAAAAATTTTAAAGAATATTTTTGGATATAAATTTAGGTTTTCATTGTTTTTAATACAAAAATAGGGGTTTTTTTTGATGGTTCATTTTTCTATTTATTAAGGGAAAAATCATAGAGAAAATTTTAACTTGGGATAAAAAAAAATATGCAAAGGGTTTTTCTTTTTTTTTTTAAAGCATTAATTTTTAAATTATATAATTTTTAAATGTAAATTAATTTTTTTAAAAAACGGGAAAAAATTCCCCCTTTTTTTAAATCCTTTTTATTTTATAAATCGTTTTTGAAAATGACCTTTAAAGGGGCTTACGTCACAGACAGTGGCCCAAAAAATTAACCCTTTTGGCACTAGTGGGTAAAGTAAATAAGATATCTGATTTTGGGAGAAAAAAAAAAATGAAAGTCAATGAATATCTCCCTGGAAAATAAATTTATGTAATGAAACTCACTTATTTTTTATTGGGTTTTAAAATTTCTTTTGCATTTTCTAAAATCCCAGGAAACTACAAGTCTACAAAATTATTAAAGGAAAATTTAAAAAGACAAAAATAAGAACACAAAATTTTAAAACAACTCATTGGTAAAATACTTTTTTTTCACGTTATTATAAAAAAAATTTTAAAGCAAGCACGTGCCAAAAAATATTTTTTTAAGCTCTTTTTCATTATTTCACTCGACCTACGGTCTCGTGAAAAAAAGCCCCTCGCCCTTAAAAAAGTATTATTTTTTGGCACTTTTGCTTAAATAACTATTAAAAAACTATAAATAAGTGAATTTTTTGAAAGAAATGTAAATGGGAAAAAGTGGCGACACAAAGATATTTATTTTAAAAAAGGTTACCCTCATTTTCCCCTTTGAACTTCAAAAAAAATTTAGCAAACGATAAGTCTAATTAATAAAAACTGAGAAAAAATTTTTAATTTTTGGGGTTTAAAAAATTTGAATTACAAAAAGCTAAAGGGCCCCGTTTTTTTTTAAGAATTAAATCACCAGTGCCATTTGCAAAAATCACCCGGAAACTTAAAATTTTTTTAGACAAAAAATTAAAATAAATTTTTTTTTGCGAAATCGATCAGTTTGAAATGAGTCGAAATATATTTCACTACGAGAAATTTTTTGTATGTTAAAAGGAAATATTTTCATTCTATTTAAAAGCGAGGAATAAATTACATATTTATTTTTTGAAAAAAAAATTAATTTTTGCAAACGATAATTAAAAAAATTAATTTAATTTTTAAAAAAAATAATAAAACTAGCCCAAAATTTTG